>BGPR01006846.1:41214-76283 GCA_013235015.1 Araneus ventricosus
ATTAAGTATTTATTCTCTCCTTTTTCCCTCTGAAGCAAATATTTATAATAAAAATGTTAAAGATCAAGACAAACTATATTAATGACATTATTAATGAAATTTCATTATACTAATGGATAAATTGAATCAATCAGATAAGGTAAAACATCGTTCTTTTTTTATTAGATTCCTTCGCTATAGTTTCATGAGAATTCTTTCCTCTATACCATGATTAAGCATATTTTAAAGATAGCACTTTAATTCTAAATAGCAAATTCATGGTCTAATTTGATTTGGTAATTTTCATTTATATGAAGCATAAAATCTGTTTTTATGTTATATTCCACTACTGTTGTAAGATGATTATGGAAATTCATTGTCAGAGCTTAAAAAATGTAAATTATCTTGATAAAAATTAATTTCTCACTTTAAATAAGAATGATTTCGAAGTAATGATCTTGAGGAAAGAGAAAATTAATTCACGAGTATGTTATGATATACAAGAAGGAAAATCCTAAATTTATAAATGTTTTTATCTTTTGAAATTAGCAAAATAAAAATAAAAAGGAAGAAAAATCTTGATTTTAATTGAAGATTTAAAGAAAAAACCCATTAAAAAATTTATTCAAAAATGTGTTTATTACTTTCTTAAGAATTTTTTAACTGAAATCAATAGTATTTAAATGAAATCATTGTTTTACTTTAATGCTTGTAAATATAAAAGGAAAATTAATTCTACATTCAGAAAGTATAGTCGGGTTATATTAATTTCCCGTTCCGAGGATACCCAATGCCGAGGATCCGCAATTTTGAATCGTAATTGCAGATGGCTATGATTAGACTTCAGACTCCTGCAAACTATTTAGTTGGAGGAACACGCAGAGTCGAATAACTTGAAATTAAGCATGCGATATTTTAAAGCCCTTTTTATACATGATGGACACGGACATAGAACAATAAGTTAAAGACATAAAAATTACACAAAGAATAACACATTCTTAAACGGACTCATTTTCAACAGCGTCTGAGCGTGCGCGCAACCACGCAGAGTGGCGCCACCTACTGAGAAGATTCCACATCAGATTATGAGGGTAAATAGGTTGATGACGTAATTATCCCAACAGATTCCACGATGGATCTCTGATGGAAGTGCCCTTTGAACACATGATCATTCTACACCGAAGTCAATTCGTTGCATCTCAAAAGCTATAGATCTGAGTTAACATGAAAAGGAAATAATGATCCATCTTGATTAGAATTTAGGGTTGCCTAATTGCCAGGTGCCACAGAGCGACCAAGTCTGGAATGTCTTATTTTTCCATTCCGATGAACCCAGAAATCATGCATACAGTGGAAATTAGATAAACTAAACAAAAAATTAAAATGAAACAAAAAGAAAGAAAAAAGTAAAGACAAAAAACAGCAAATTTAGACAAAAACGATGACAATACATCTTTAAGCGTACGAAAGCAACAGCCCCAAGTGACTGCATCAACAGAAGGTTGAAACGATAATATTTAAAACACATAAAAATATATAAAAATGAATTTCGAAAGCAAAAATTGTTCAAAAAGGAAGAAATGAATAAGGAATCGAATGGTAAACTTTATCGAAGACCACTCACCATAAAGATTCCAAAATTAGACAAGATTTTCTGCCAAGGGTAAGATTATAAATCAAAATTATACCCTTTGTGCATACAGTGGGCTGTAGTAGCCGTTCCCTCTGAGAACCAAAACAACGAATCCCTACTGGTTTTGTTGGTCGTTGCCGACTCCATGCCTGAATCAATTACGATTCGAATTTTCGAACCTGATCTGTTGTGATTGAAGAAGGGTCTACAAAACGAGAATCATGATGAAGAAAAATTGGCCAATCTACAGTGAATATGCTGGCAATTTAGAAACAATCGAGCGATAAAGCACGCTGAAACAAGACAAATCAGAGAGGTACTGCAGGTAGGCTTTCTGTCCCGCCGGCTATTACAGTTTCTTCAGCCCCAGCTAAAGTTTTAAGCTATGAAAATATAAAACAGAATTTAAATGCAATAAATTAGAATTTGCCTAATTTACCGCTAAATACTGCCTTAATTTACCGCTTGCTTAACATTCATCCAGCGTTTAAGTTCTTAAATTGCCGTATTATTTAATGACATGATTTGGCTCTTTGGATATGACGGAAAAAGACTCTTACCCTAACATTATCTGTAGACGGGCATTATCTATGGTTTCATAATTACTGAGAGCGCGATGGAAGAACTTATGCTTCAGCTCTAACGCGTTGTATTCGGGAATATATCTTATGATGACTTCGTCCATATCTTTGAAATATAGATATTCCTTCCTAGCATGCCCTTAGATTGGGAGTTTCAAGCCAATTTGAAATATATTTATTCCTGACACACCCTCCATCCACGGCGATTGTGAGAGCGGGGATATTTCTCAATAATTCGAGTACATTGAACTAAAGTTTTGATATGGCTTCTGTAACTTCTAGAGGGCCTATGTCTAGGTGAAGTTAACTTCTCCAGGATTGATAGAAGCGAGATTTATTTATGTAGATGCTGAGGCAGTCGGCACATACAACTATTGACGATTCAAGTGCGACATGTTAACCTGCACGATACTGCCTAACTCGGCTTCCGATCTATCATACCTGTATTCACTAAAATCAGAAGTATTCCATCGCATGTGTGACTGGTGACGAAGTCGATTCAAGACTACTCGTTAATAAAATAACAAGTTTAATGAAACAATTAAATTATTAAAATACTAAATCATAAAATAATTATACAGCTAATCAAATAATACAAACAAGGAAAAGCAGAGCAGAGAATGAACAGTAACAAACAGTGCTTATATACAGCAACATGCTAGACGCTATTGGTTGATAGACGACATCAAAGAGGGCGGATCCGATCTGCATAAAATCGCAATTCAGGATGTTGCCAGATGCCGCTACACTTCCCTCACTGGAGAAGAATTTTATTCTTCATCGAGAATCTAAGAGATTAAACAAAACGAGATGAAGTGTCACAAAGCCACCTTTAATTTCTTTTGGGTGCTTTTGATATGAGTCGTAATGTAAGTTTCTTGTCTTAAGACATTTCAAGCTACTTCATATCCTTGTCCTTGCACTTCATATTGAAAAATTCATCCATAGAGAGCTACTGAGCCTTTTGATCCGTAACCTTCCATATTCTTCTTATGGCCTATCAAGTAGCAAAACTTATTCTTCACCGAGAATATAGGGCATTAAAAAAACGAGTTGAAGTTTTACAAAGCCACCTTTAATTTCATTTGTATGCTTTTGATATGAGTTGTAATGTAAGTTTCTAGTCTTAAATCATTTCAAGGTACTTCATATCCTTGTCCTTGCACTTCATATTGAAAAATTCACCCATAAAGAGCTACTGAGCCTTTTGATCCATAACCTTCCTTATTCTTCTTATGGCCTATCAAGTAGCAAAACTTATTCTTCATCGAGAATATAGGGCATTAGAAAAACGAGTTGAAGTTTTACAAAGCCACCTTTAATTTCTTTTGGATGCTTTTGATATGAGTTGTAATGTAAGTTTCTTGTCTTAAATCATTTCAAGACACTTCATATCCTTGTCCTTGCACTTCATATTGAAAAATTCACCCATAGAGAGCTACTGAGCCTTTTGATCCTTAACCTTCCTTATTCTTCTTATGGCCTATCAAGTAGCAAAACTTATTCTTCATCGAGAATCTAGGGGATTAAAAAAACGAGTTGAAGTTCTACAAAGCCACCTTCAATTTCTTTTGGATGCTTTTGATATGAGTTGTAATGTAAGTTTCTAGTCTTAAATCATTTCAAGGTACTTCATATCCTTGCACTTCATATCGAAAAATTCACCCATAGAGAGCTACTGAGCCTGTCGATCCTTAACCTTCCTTATTTTTCGTATGGCCTAAACAATCTATCAGGTGACAAAATTTTTTTTAGTAATAAGACGTTTTTAAGGGCTATTCGAGTGACGCTGCAATTAATAATTATTTGATATCGTTATCGGCGGATGTCTTATAACTAATTTTGACTACGGCTCATCCACTGGAGCGAACGAACTAGCTTCACGCGATGCTGTAGCTGCGACTATAATTCATATTTCCATGAATGACAAATTAATATTCAAGTTCTTTTAACACGCTGCATAATTTTACTAAAGAATATTGAAGATTCATGGAATTGCATGCATTTATCTCATTTTTTATTGGAGATCTATCTTAGCGCAGATAAGCTCCCCGCCATATTCTCTATATCATCCTAAACCTGTGACAATACTGGGAAAATTTTCCTTTACGAGTTCCTTTGATTTTATTGGATGAGGTAGCTAGGATTATAATAAAAGTTAATGCAAAGTAGGTACCCAATGTTAAATTTTAGTTTATTATATATATAGATATCAATTATCAAATCAATTCTGGGTACTGAAATATATAACACAGTAATAAGCAATTCTAGCCATACTCATATAAATCACCTACCTTTGCAGACCTGAAAAACCTAGCTACTTAAATTAAATCATTTGAAAGCAGTAGTACATTGCGTTAAAACAATAAAGAAAAACAAACTTATTGAAATTTAAATATTTTTTATTAACAATTTTATGGATATTAAACTGCCAATACTTTTAAGATAAGAATATAAAATTAGTAAACTTTACTGTTGATGCACACAACATAATTTATGAAATCACACAATGATAAAACTGATAGTATATGATAGATATCTATTCTTTACCAAATTAGTAAATGCCAAAAACGTATACCTTCCATAACGGCAGTTATGAAATTTAAAATATATAGATCAAGAGATAAGACAGTTTTACAATGAAGTGACCTTGTATAAATTGAACTGATTTTATTCATCATTCTCAATGCTCACATGCGACATTCTGCGTCACGAAAAGGGATATTGAATCAGTATAACACACTTGAAGATTTTTTTAAAAATTTTTACTTGGAGCTGATGTTGGCATAGGAAACCAAGTTTTCTATGATTAGCATTTTTCACGACAGATCTTCCTGCATACAGAATTGGAGCACAGATTTCAGAAGCAGCATTCTCCTTGTCAAATTACAAAATTGGTAAAATGCAAACTCGCGAACAGCAAGCTTCGAGAAGATCCACAGGTGCTTCAATAAAAATCGATCAGGAACAGTGTGGTGAAATATTGTCATTTCATTCCTACTCCATCTTATCACACCACTTTCCATTTTTTGAAGCCATCACTGCTGTTCGCTATATGAAGAGCACTTTCTACCACAGTTATTTTGCTATTTTGCAAACTTCTTTAGAAGAGTAGATATACGTAATATAAAAATTCGCCATTCCAAACGTAAGAAAACAGCTTCAGTTCAGCATGAACTCGAATCGTCCTAGACAAAGAGAGGTCGGTTCAAACAACATAAACAGTCTGTTGATTTCTTTTTAAATTCAACGTTGTAGATCTCTTTTAGATTTCTTTACAATCAGATTTATTCTACTGTATGCAAGCTGAGAGGCCGAGAACCGAAGACAATAATCCCAAAGGTCTCGAAACCCCCAGGATGCGTGTTATCCCTTCAGAAAATTCAAACCAAGAGACAAAGGAATCTTACTTGCATAACGGAAAAAAAACCTCCAGCCAGATACGTCAAAACCTGATAACAACTAAATTCATCCGCAACAAGATGGCGAGGAAATAATCCCGTTGAAAAATTTTGATTTAAAAATTAATAAAGTTGAAACCTTAATGGAAACAACAACAAAAGTTAAGACAAATAATATTTAAATCGAATACAAAGTAAATTATTAAGAAAAATTTAGATATTTAATGAAACGGCTAAAATTATCGTTTGAATTTCAAAATTTGTCAAAGTTGCTACAAGAGATGAAATAAACTTTGGTGGCGAAGAATTAAATAATTAAAAATACTGGCAAAACCGAAAAAATGTGTAGATGCAATTTTTGCAATCTAACAGATTTAGCTAAAGGAAACCTTAAATTGTGTTAAATATTACTGAATTTTTCCCAAAATAAAAATGCTTTCCGCATTACCACTGCTTTACCGCCGCGAAGATAGTGAAAGAGGTTAGTTTAATTTCGTCTTTTCCTTCTCATCCTTTTCCGATATTTACGGAGACGTACGACTCTTAAACCTCGAAAAAATGCGGGGAAACTGTCAAATTCGATACATTATGTTTCTGAAACAATGCATTTCACAAATTCACTTTTTTCCCTTTTAAAATATCTGTTCTTTCTCTTGTAGTACACGCATGTTCAAACCTATACAATATTTATTTAAATACAATATTTTGGTATCTAAGTAATCCATACAGTCTGTGTAAGAAACTGAACGTCAATTTATTAACATTTAAATTTAATTTCTATTTTATAAACCAATTTAAAATAAAATTGTTAAAATTTCAGATTTTCTGACCCCCAAAAAAACTTCTTTGGTGAAAATATGCACAAAAATATGGAATTTTTGTAGAACATAGCACAATACATATTTAGTTAAACTTTTATGTAAAAATATTCAATAGCTCTTGAGATATCGTGCGAGCAATACCAGAAAAACACATTTTGAGATATAGCGTTTTAAAGATAGGGTCATATCCAATGTTTACGTTGACTAACTTATACATTTTCCTTCAAAACTTTCATAATTATGGGAATTTTTTAAGGCGGGTTGTTTTAAATTGTTCAAAAAAGACAAGGGAATAATATATTCTTTTTACAAAATCGGAAAATTTTCGAGGTTTAACAATCGCATGTCCCCTTATTGTGTTGATAAAATAAATACACTTCTAATATTATTATGCTAGTCAGAAAAACACAATTTTTACAATATATATTATGAAAATTACAATACATATTTAAAAAATCCCATGATCCGAGTATTTGTTTCAACCCGATTTCAGCGGTTTCCTTTCATAGGTGCATTTTTTCCATTTGGGCCAATTCTGAAGGGCGTTATAAATCGCCCTTCGAAAGAAACTCTTCGCAACCTCCATCTCTATTGGTCGTAAGAGCTCGTCTAATGCCCACCCTAATCCCCGGCACTGCAGTGAAAGTGCTTAGGGTTAAGCCGAGACACACAGATGTTTTTTTGCTCGCACAAGATGAAAGCAGAGATACCGATAATCCGCACAATATTTCTCGACGCATGATTGAACACTTCATACTTGCGGGGGATGCTCTGGAAAAAAAGGAAAGAGATACAATGTTAACCAATGGAGCCAGGACAGAAGTGGTCTAAGTATAAGAAATTCTCCAGGGAGATTTCTTAAAGGCATTGTCTTCTTTTATTATTTAAATCTTTAGAGTGAAAGGAATAAACACTTTTTAAAAATATGATTCAACGTATGTTAAAGGCGCAAAATATTCCGAAACTTATAAATTTGTATATTATCAGAACAGAAATTGAAAATAAATATTTAAACGGTATAAGGAATTTTTAAAACTACTTTTGTAAAGGAAATTATTATACCCAAAATTCTTTTATCGTCTGAAACTTTTTAAATTAAAATAAGAGTATCAATCAAACCAGACGATTTTTTAAAACTGCCAATAGCCAATTTTTTCCCGTAAGTTATTAATATTGGTTATATAAGAACTTAAGTTTTCTTGCCGTATAAGAAAGGTTTTAACGAATGTTTTGGGGCAATTAATTAGGTAGTAAATTTTTAGTTAATGAAAAGCGTTAAAATAAACCATATCAATAGTTGATCCCTTATAAATTACGAATTGTCTCCTTTTAAACTTTTCTTTTAGTGTTCTTCAGAATTCTGTTATTGTGTTCTAGCAACAGTTCTTCGTACGTCTTCGTGTTCTTCAACAATAAAAGAAAATATTGTTACAAATTGGGAATTTTACATGCAATTTAATTTTTGAAAGAATATTAAAATGAAGGCAACGAATTGAACGGAAAATTGAACTGGAAAAATAATTTTTTAAAAACTTTATATAAAAATAGTATTTGTGAGATAATATTTTCGAAAAATATAGCGGAAAACGACAAAATCTTGTTTAATTTTTAATTAACAAAAATTTTAATTAACTTTTGGATTTTAAAAGTTGACAGTGATCTTTCTCTTCTTATATAAAATATTTATGAAAATAAGCAGAAATACCAGGAAATAAAGGTAGATTAGTTCAAAGTCTCACCGCTGCCTAGCAAAGGAGTATCTATAAGTTTGCTTTATTTCAAAATCGTCTGCATGTAATCAATTATTTATTTAATTTTCAAAAATTAATAAAAATTGTAGAAAATATTTCACAGATATAAAATTGAGTATTTTCTTCCTTTTTGAAATTTCAAAGAGGAAGAAAATACTCAATTTTTCGCAACCAATAACGAATATTTCTGAATTTTTTTAACATCTGATATGAACATAAGACCGCATGCTCCTACCAGTTTTTAAAAAAATTCGGAAATATCCGTTATTGGTTGCTGAAAATACTCAATTTTTCGCAACCAATAACGAATATTTCTGAATTTTTTTAACATCTGATATGAACAAAAGACCGCATGCAGAAATACCAGGAAATAAAGGTAGATTAGTTCAAAGTCTCACCGCTGCCTAGCAAAGGAGTATCCATAAGTTTGCTTTATTTCAAAATCGTCTGCATGTAATCAATTATTTATTTAATTTTCAAAAATTAATAAAAATTGTAGAAAATATTTCACAGATATAAAATTGTAACATTGGAAAGGTAGAATTTTGAACTTCAAGATGGTATAAAAATATTACTTTGGGGATGATTCACTTCAAAGTTACTGCGGAAAAACGTTTTCGTTTAATTTCTAATTAATTGATTACTCAAAATTAACTTTTGCACTTTGAAAAGTTGACAGATATCATCCACTTGTCTTAAATAATAAGTGTGAAAAGTTTTGTTGAAATCGGTCCGATGGTTTAGGAGGAGATGTGGAACATAAATACATACAAACAAACATACCCACAATGACTTTTATTTATATTAATATTTTAATTATCTGTGTTAAAATATTGCAAATTTTCGAAAAATAATTTCAGTCATGAATCGCGATATTTTTATGCTGAAAAATTTTTATAGCATGGAATACACAAATTACAGTTCTTTCAATCGTTTCCGGAACCACCTTCATTCATACTAAATAAAATAAATTGCTTTCAATCTACACATAATATTCTTAATCCTGGTCCATTCATACATGGGGTTATGTATCACTTTGCTGAAAGATAATCGAAACTCGGGTCTTCTGATTACAGTTATCAAATATCTCGCAAATCACATAAGCATTTCTTTCCATTTGGTACCTAGTAAACTGCTTCTCCATATATTCAGATGTATATTAGCCCAATTAGTTCTTGTCTTTCTCTAGCTATCTTTGATGGAGATAGCCTGAATTCATATTCCTAGCGTGATTATGTTCTATTCTAAGACTAGATGGTAATTTAGATTATAATTCGTTTTATAAAAGCTGTCTGAATAAAAGAAATTGTATAAAAAGAAAAAAAAGCACACTTTTCCCCATTTATTTCAAGCACATGTCATCGCTTAACGAACAACACCACTTAACTCAATTTTTTGAAATTTCAAAGAGGAAGAAAATACTCAATTTTCCCCAACCAATAACTAATATTTCTAAATTTTTTCACATCTGGTAGGAGCATGCGGTCTTATGTTCATATCAAATGTTAAAAAAATTCAGAAATATTCGTTATTGGTTGCGAAAAATTGAGTATTTTCTTCCTCTTTGAAATTTCAAAGAGGAAGAAAATACTCAATTTTCCCCAACCAATAACTAATATTTCTAAATTTTTTCACATCTGGTAGGAGCACGCGGTCTTATGTTCATATCAGATGTTAAAAAAATTCAGAAATATTCGTTATTGGTTGCGAAAAATTGAGTATTTTCTTCCTCTTTGAAATTTCAAAAAATTGAAAAAAGTGGTGTTGCCCTTTAAGAGACGATATGTATATTGATAACTAGTTGATTTCGAAAGTTCCCCCTCCAATGAAATAATTAATCCTACTCTCTTTTTAATCAGATTTCTCATGATGAACAAAATACCGTTTCTCAAATAGATGGACGCACTATGGATAGAAAGCTTCAACCCTCTCACACCGAGCGAGCGGTGTCGGGTGGTCTAAAAATTTCTCCTTGACAACGACGAAGGCCGGTCTGAGGCTGTTGGCTTCTTTTGAGGGAAGGTGAGATTCTAAGATAACTTAGGAGATAAGCTCGGTAGGGGGTCTAATTACTCTTGACAACCACACCCCATTTCCGTGCGCCTTTTGGAAAGTTATTGCAGGTGGGCGGGGTGATGGGGTAAATGACCACCCAGGGTGGGAGAGTCCAATTCATATCGTTTCCTCCTGAAAAGTCCCGGTTTTAAAGGGAATAGAAGAAAAAAGTCGACTCTGGATTAAAGAGTTAAATATTTTTAATATGTGAGTGTGCAAAACATAGTAAAATTTCTGGAAGTAAAATTTGTTTATTACACTCTGCAGAACTTTATTGTATATGGTGATCAAACAACTTGTTGGATTAACCATGTCCAAAATGTAATAACATATTTTCATATTCATACTGTGTAAAAAAAACGTTGAATGAAAAAGCTGGAATATTAATTAATAAATTAGAACAAAAAATTATGAAATTGGGAACTTCTGTCAGTCATTAGCTTCTTTTTTCTAAATAATCAGTAGATTCGTTTTCTAAAGCTAACTTGAAAAGAATTCGTTTTGGTGTTTGAAGAAAAAATCCTGTGACATTTTAGGAACAAATAATAATAAAGGACGTTTCAAAAATAATAATTGTAATAATGGATTTATTGAGAAAGTCAAAAAGTTTCTAAAGTTATATTAATAAAGGACGTTTCAAAAATAATAATTGTAATAATCGATTTATTGAGAAAGTCAAAAAGTTTCTAAAGTTATATTAATAAAGGACGTTTCAAAAATAATAATTGTAATAATCGATTTATTGAGAAAGTCAAAAAGTTTCTAAAGTTATATTAATAAAGGACGTTTCAAAAATAATAATTGTAATAATCGATTTATTGAGAAAGTCAAAAAGTTTCAAAAGTTATATTAATAAAGGACGTTTCAAAAATAATAATTGTAATAATCGATTTATTGAGAATGCCAAAAAGTTTCTAAAGTGACTCATTTGTTTTCATATTATTTTATCGTATTCAGATTATTTCCTTTTCCTTTCATATTTTTACTTTTAAATTTTAACATCAAAAATTCAACCGAGTTAACTTTAGGACGGAAAAGTAAATTAAAATTTGGAACGACTGCATGTTTTGAACAAAAAAAGAGAAATAAATATACTGCAAAAAAGGAAAGAATGAAAAGAAGATGCACATAAAAACAACCACCACCAGCTCTTGCCCTGAATGACACAACGATTAACGTAAACATTCCTCTCCTGCTACTTTCCCAAAAATAAATCTCTGGTATTTGACAATGCGAAAAGCGCCGACATTCGATTCCTTAATACATGGCAATGTCGCAATAAGTCGCTTAAGACTTCAAACTCTTCCCTCATGCAAAAATACATGTGTTTTACCCTTTCATGGTTAGATCCAAAGCGTGTATGATGTATAGGGTTGGCCAGATTTTACAAGGAAAGGGGAAGCAGCCACTGCAAAAGCCCCATACATCACTTGTCAATGTCGCTCCTTCACATTTCTTGTTATAAATGAAACTTTCATCCCTGGGATCGGAGAACACTTTTTCCGACACCGAAATTGAAGGCTTCCGCCACGGCCTTCCCCCCCTCCCCTCATACCCTCCTGGTCTTCTTCTTCGAGGGCTGGCTTGTTTCTTCTTTTCTTCTTGGAAGAAGTGTTAGCTCTGGAATTGGAGGGTTTTAGCTATTTTAAGATTACCCGGTTTGGACGTGAAAAATTGACAATAGAAAATAGCCCGTGGCATAAATCCCCGATCGTAAAAAGAGTAAAAAACGTTCGCAAAAAAATTTGATGTCTATCGTCTGTATGAGTTACATTCTAACATTTATTTCTGTTTTCCTAAGAAATCGAACAGGTGAGGTATTGGTTACCGTGTTTACAAATAGCAAAGAATTTAAATTTTAAAAAATCACTGAATGGTGATATATATTGCTTTAACATTAATAAGATGTTTGTTTGAAGTTTTTCTTAAATATAGGTGGTTTGGATTTCTTTTCTTGTATTGTCTTTATTGATTGCATTAAAATCAGTACAATACTGTGATGTAATTCAGCATATTATGAAGAATCTGGAGCCTTCTTTATCAAAAATAATACATTTATTGGCCGTCTACCACAGCACAAACATGTAAAACAAACACATACACTTACATCACAAACGTTGCATCACTCACTTCATTAAATTCCAAGTTCAATCTCATTATTCTTTTCCGTTGCTAGGCAACGTTAGCAAAAGACAATATATCGTTGCCAAACTATTTTTATTACCTTCAGAAAAGAATTAATGCCAAACGATTTTTTTAATTAATTTCTTTTACAGCCAGACGATATTTTTAAATTAATTTCCTTTATTACCAAACGATTTTTTTATCTAATTAATTTATTTCTTTAAATATTTTAAGAATTCTATAAATATATGTTTTTTTAATTCGTTACGAATATCACAACCCAAAGAAAATGCGAAACGAATTTCTTTTAAGATAAAACAAAATAATGAAAATAAAAATAAGTAATTTAATGACTTTTTGCTTACCAACCCATTTGTTAGAAAAAAATAGAATTTTTTTCTCTGATTATTTTCGTTCTATGCATATTGCGAGAAAAAAGTTGGATGAATGTAAAAATTATAACTAAAATATCCAGTCAAATTATAAAATCAAGTCGGTACAATTTTTTCTTTTGCCTTTATTTTAACAATTCTTTAAAAATAATATTTAATTTTTCTCATAGTTATCACTTTTTAAATAAAACATTTACGAGCTCGCAATTTGAATATACGAAGCAAAATAAAACTACAAACAAATAATCAATTAACTTTTTGTTGCATGTCACGAAACCCCAATTAAAAACGAGATACAAGTAATAATTAAAGATAAAAGTTATCTTTTTTTAAATTAATGAAAGTTAATTAAGTTGATTATGATAAGTTTTAATTGCTATTCATTTGTTGTTTTTAAATCTGAATCTTTCTTTAAATCCACTGTAAGAATGGAATATCAATAACATATTTCGCAGAGAAAAATAAATGTTGTTTTTTTTACGTTAGAGTTACAAATATGTTAGTATCTGAAACTTTTTAACGTATTAGCTGTTGGAATAATAGTTATAACTTACACAGTTCACTTAACATTTTAACTGTTGCACTTTAATTACCAATAAGAGTGAGTTAAACACAATTGAATTCCAGTTAACGAATTAAAACATCTTTTAGATATTAATACACAAATGGTAATGAAATTCTTTTAAAAACTGAAATTTTAAACCAATAATATTCTAAACAAATTTCTGATTATTAGCAATGAAATGGAACTGACTAAAATGACTTTGATATGTTAAACCTTGCATCATTCAAATATGATAAAAGATAGGAAATTCCAGAGAAGAAATTTAAACTCTAAATTTATTTTAAAATACTTAATCATTTTTCTTTGTATTACATGATGCATTTTCAAAGAGAATATAATTAATTTCTGTACATACATTTAATTCTAGAAAAATTATTTAACTTTAAAAATGTTGTTGTTAAATATTGAATTTATTATTTAATATTGTAACGATAATGAAATTTTTAATTCTTCAAGAATTTGTTTCTTTTATATATTTTCGATCTTGTTCGTATTCTTCTTTTTTGTGTGTGTGTGTGTGTGAGTGTGTCTCAAATAAAACAATTGTATCCTTGTTCTTATTGAATTTCTGAATTCTTATCCATTGCTTCATCTATACTTAAAAAAGGCAATGTTTGTGTGCTTACTTGCGTGCGATGTCCAGACGAATCTATCGCGAAATTTGGCACACAGGTAGCCTTAAAGATGACTCAATGCTCAGAACTCGAAGCCGGAATTTTAAAATTTATTCTAGAAAATTTTTTATTTAAATTTTTGTGTTGTTTTGGGTAATTTTTGGCACGTTTACGGATGTAGTATCTTTTCTAATGATCGTTGAAAAACAATCAATGCACTATCGGATAGAACAAACAATTTTCGTTCTAATGAAGTTTGTTTTGAGCTTCAAACGTAATTTACTGAATTTTGAGAAATTTTTAAAAAATAGTCAGTTTCGCCATCGAAATTTTATTTTTGTTTTCAAATTTGTTGCATCGGACGTTCTAATAACAATATTATTTTCCATTTTTTTAGCTTATAACTGGAACGGTTCTGTCGGATTTAAAACAAGAACGGTTAAAATATCTTTCCCGTTTTTTTTCAACAAATTTTTTCCTGGTCAGTAGAAAGATAATTATCCTCTAGCGAGCTTCCTCCCTCGACATTTCTCCGGAACGTTGCTGGCAATTTCATTGGCTGACGAGGCAGAGCGCAGGTGACATCATAACCTTCAACTGAATGACTTCGATTATTATTTTCGGCAGTGTCTTAATGTGTTTATGTCTCGCATAATTTACTTGATGTATAATAATCATTGAAAAAGTATATGGAGGCCTTTCTAGGAGGGCGCCATTTTTTTCTCTTGACCTAATCAGATCGGCAATAATTTAGTCCATCTTCTGATGGCAATTTTCGTTTCTTTTTTCATTACGGATTGAAAAGAACTTTGGAATGAATAGGGGATAACAGCCTTTGTAGCTGAAAATCCCCAAAAAACCCTTTTTAAATCAAATAATAATAATTTTCACGCTATAATTTTTTAATATTGTTTCGGATTAATGTATTCTGCATTGTTTTTCTACTGTTGAAATGTCATTATCGCGAAGAAAAATAAGCGGTAAAATCAATAATGTGTATCTTTCGTTTTGTTTTCAAAACTTTTTCATGTCATTGTGTGAAGGGTTTTTATTTTTTCTGATTTTATTGAAGTCCTGATTCTACGGGCAACGCCGTGCGCGTACTGCTAGTATATAATAATACGAAGAATTGGGTGGCCAAAATTAAAATTAATCGGTTCACAACACTGTAGAGAAAAAAATATATGTGATCATCAGAACGCAAATCTAGGTGGTATTAATTTTAGAACGAACGGTGGATAGATATATTAACCTTCTTGTAGCTTATATGAATTAGTTTATATACCCATATACATACATCAAGTGCCGATACGTTCAGTGTTAAGTAGGAATACTTAAATCAGAGATTCCTTTACACGAAAGCAATAACAAAGACCTTCGTTGATTTTATTTACGAAACTTCGAATCAACGTAAGTGCATCCTCATGACTCCAGCAGACCTACCAGAATTGTGAGATGTCCATTCATCTCTGCTCTTTTCTGTTTTCACTTCCTTTCATGAAGTAAATGGCAGACGATTATCAGAGTCCATTAGTTAAAGCTCAGATGGACCGAGAGCTGCTGTCTTTCATTCCCTTTTGAAGTGGCAGCCACCCCTCATCAGTTGGCCGGGACTTAACGCCTTTCTCCCTTATCGTCTGTCCCAGATAAGGGACAGAAGAGGGCAACTTATCTTGCCTTGAGTCGGTATTTGTTTCGTCGTAAGCAACCCCACTTCATCTTGCAGTAATCACACGTCCCTAGGCTTTCGACAGTAATTGGCTCCCGAACAACTCACACAGATTTTTCCACAGCTCAGGATTCATTACTTTTTCGATGCCCGTATTTTCCTGGAGATAAAAAACAATGTGACCGTGTTATCGATATCTTTTTCGTGTTCTCTTCCACCTCCTCCACGTGGCGATTAACGCCGTTTTCACCAATAAAAAGTAATTATCACTGTCGTTAGAGGTAATCTCTGAACAAATCCTGTTTGTCTAAAAAGTACGGTTATTACAGTACGCTAAGTACTTCAAATTTACTTTTTAACTAACTATAGAATTTTATTTAACTCTCTATTAACTTAAACTATTTTCATCCTAAAATTGTCGCAATGTATCTCTCGGATATAAAATCTGTTCTTTGATATGATCATCCGGTTGTGATAATTTTCCCTTAATATTTATAATTATCGGTAGCTTATAATTTATTATAATTATTATTTAGAATTTATTATATTTATTATTTAGAATTTATAAGGTTTATTATTTAGAATTTATTAGAATTATTATTTAGAATTTATTAGATTTATTATTTAGAATTTATTAGATTTGTTAATTAGAATTTATTAGATTTATTATTTAGAATTTATTAGATTTGTTATTTAGAATTGATTATATTTATTATTTAGCATTTATTATATTTATTATTTAGAATTTAATGTATTTATTATTTGGAATTTATTATATTTGTTATTTAGAATTGATTATATTTATTATTTAGAATTTGTTATATTTTTTATTTAGAATTTATTGTATTTATTATTTAGAATTTGTTATATTTTTTATTTAGAATTTATTGTATTTATTATTTAGAATTGATTATATTTATTATTTAGAATTTAAAGTATTCATTATTTAGATTTTATTATATATATTATTTAGAATTTAAGGTATTCATTATTTAGATTTTATTATATTTTTATTTAGAATTTATTATTATTATTATTTATAATGCTCAGGATTCATAAATTTTTCGATGCCCGTATTTTCCTGGAGATGAAAAAACAATGAGACCATGTTATCGGTATCTTTCTCGTGTTCTTTTCCGCCTCCTCCACATGGCGGTTAACGCCGTTTTCACCAGTAAAAAGTAATTATCACGGACGTTGGAGGTAATCTCTGAACAAATCCTATTTGTCTACAAATTACAGATATTACAGGACGTTAAGCACTTCAAATTTACGCTTTAACTAACTATAGAATTCTATTTAACGCTCCGTTAGTCGCAATCATTTTCATCCTTAACCTTCTAGTGGGCGCGCAAATGTGCGAGATACACGGAAGAAAAATTTCGGTTTATATCTTTTTATAAGAGAGAACTTCGAAAGTATGACCTTGGCTATTTTTACAGCACCTTTTGACGAACCATTAGTCATTGTTTGGAATGCTAGACGTTAACCCTTCGGTACGGACGCCCACTGAAGGAAGCGTGCCCACAGGACAAGAACTGGCAAGCGCAGTCAGTGCCCACTGGCCGAAGCATTTTCTCCCGCTAAGCCTAACATACTTGTTATATAATAAGGCATAAAAAATTACCTTTACATAGAAATGAAACCATTTTTAAATATGTGATAAAAGATATCATATTCTAATTATAATAAAAAATCTTAATTAAAATACTTGATTTTTAATAATAAAAAATAAATAATCATGAAAAAATAAAAAATATAGTGCATTTCACTAATATTGAAAGTACCTAAATAAACACTAGATTATTGATGCAAAATATGAAAACAAAGGAAAAAATAAATATTTATATTCAATATTATAAAATACTTCAAGAAAATTTTAATAATTAACTCTTATGAAAAATCTTCTATTTTAGGACTCCACTGACATGACGGAATTGGAACCAATATATTAGTACTATCTCTTCTTCTACCTCCTCTTCTAATTCAGAATTTGAAAATTCAGAACTATCTGAAGAACTCTATTAATTTATTGCTTTATCACTATCATCGGAAAAATCCATAGATGTGTCATTTAAAAATATACATATTTCCTCCTCGGAAAGATAACGCGTTCTTTTAACCATAACTGTACAAATAAAACTGAGAGGCATAAAAACACTTGACAGAAAATCTCCCATAAAATCTCAACCCAAGCGAGAAGAGAAACTATAAACAACCACTCCAAAATGAGTTAAATAACTCTTTAGCACATGCTTCTATTTACACTCGCTAGCACGTGTTTATGTTTATACTCTCAAAAATCCAATAATTCTAATTGAATGATTCACAGACACGTACGTGACCGACTACAATCTGACCTCGGAGAGATACCGGACCAATCTTTTGAAAGAAACATGGAACAGTAATGCCATCTGATGGAAAACATTTTGTTCCTAAAGCTCAACGCATATCTGCGGCACTCGGCCCACAGCAACAATGGGGTCTATTCTGGTACTCCCGGTTGGGTTGGGAATTGGGTTGGGTTCCGTTGTTAACGTGCGGAACCCAACCGGGGGTACCAGAATAGACCCCAATTTCTCCATAATGCACGAAAGCGGCGCTGAATCTATCGCAAACGCACATATGCGGCGCTCGTCCTGAAGAGGTTAACAGGACTGTGGCGTTGAAAAGATTATTTATTTGCCTTTTTATATTAATATTATAATCAGATGTATGATTTATGAACTTTTAAATAAATTTCCAAATTTAAAAACTTTTGAATATTATACAATTTAAAAACTTTTAAATTATCATTACAAAATTATAAACCTTTAAATTATTTGCTAATTGTATCATTTAAGGTATCTAAGATTCTAAAAGGTGCAATTAGCAAATAGTTTAAAGGTTTATAATTTTGTAATGATATTTAAAGGTTTTTAATTTTGCATAATATTTAAAAGTTCAAAAATCATACATCTGATTATAATATTAATATATAAAATAAAAAGGTAAATAAATAATCTTTTCAACACCACAGCACCCAACATCTGCTCTTTGTATTTCAGAGATACGAACGAGAGTTAACGCTGAAGTCAGTAAAATGAATATAAAACCTACTTCTTGCATTTTATATCAAAAAATATATGTTTTTCTACTTCCATAGTGTTTTACAGTTTTATATTACAAATGTAAATATTTCATTTGATAAATTGGCAATTTCATTTTTGTTTTTACGTCATTCAGCTAACTCGTTAGTTATTTTTTGTTGATTTTATGTTTCATGTTTACATTGTTTCAATTCCTTTCCAATAAAATTGGTTTAAAATAATTGTATTGGTTAACCCTTACCCAATTACAACCGAATTTTAATAATTACCCTTTTAAAAATGTATATTTTGAAATATCGCGTCCTTTCATATTGGTATAGAGGGCGCTCTCGCTGGAAGGCTAAATTGTCACGATGTTTCTCTCAGATATACAATCTATTCTACGATATGATAATTCGGTTTTGATAACATTTACTCTATAATAAGAATCTAATTAAGTGTACTGTGTCCGCCTATACCGTTAATATAATGTTTCGGGAAGCGACAACCCGCTTACTTATCAGGCGGCTCCTCATAAACGTACTAGTGGTGTCCCCCGGTGGATCCTATATAAAGATTTAAAAATCTATAATATAAAACAGAAAATACATGTGTTTGTCGGTCACAAGAACTCATCCTAAACTGTGAACGGTAGCGACATGAAATTTGCACGTGACATTATGGGGTACATTTCTAGGTCAAATGTGCTATTTTCAAATTTTAGAATTAATTCGTTCTTAAGATATTTAATTAAATAACGAAAATTAGCCGCTGTAAAGCTTAATGATTAGACGTTTTTCACCATTACCTTCTGAAATACTTATCGCACAAAATTTTTACACCATCTTAAAGAGCGAAAAATTATCTATCTAATGATAGTTATTCCATTGAGGTAAAACATTTTCTCTAATTCTAATTTACGTTTCAAAATGCAATTTTAACACAATTTTTAATATAATACAGTGATCTCTCACTTATGCGCGGGCGCAGGGGACAGCGAAAAAAAACGCGCATAAGTGAGGGACGCGCATATGCGGAAAACCACAAAAGGAAGCTTAAAAGTGGAACATCAATACAGTGTGTATATATTGTTAACTAATACTACGTATATACTACTGAAAAATGTAATTAAGATTAGTTTCAAAATGCAAATGCGTGTATAACTGCCGTTAATTATTTTTTAAGAACACAAAGAAAATGGAAATGCTCCCGATATTTTAAAATATCTCTCAATGTCGATTCTGGGACATTAAAATGCTCCGCCAAAGCTGTTTTCGAGGTGCAAGAATTTTCTTCGAATTTTTTAATAACATCCATTTTAAACGAAAGCGATTTTTTTTTTTTTTTTACCATTTCACAACGTAACCATCTAACCAAAACTCCAAAGATGGTTCTTTCGTTAGCGATCAATGTCACGTGGTACGTACAGTACTAATCTCTTAAATTGGCTATTGAATAAATGCGACTTTTACTGACACCAATCACAAGAACCCCCACGTATACCCCTGTGCATAAGTTAGAGGAATGTGTTCCTGGAATCTGAACAATAGAGAAAAGGCAAGGGAATGCATTCCTAGGGTTTTTGTTCTGCTGAAAAAAAACTGTTTGAACTAAGAAAATTTTTGCGATGCGCATAAGTGAGAGGTGTTTTTCAGTACCGCGCATAAATGAATAAGAGTTATCTTTGTTTTCCCATACGCGCATAAGTGAAAAATGCGCATAAAAGAGAGCGCGTACAAGTGAGAGGTCACTAATATCTCAGCCTCGGCTTTATTATAATTTTTAATTTATACTATAATCCAATAATTTCTATTCTTATAAAATTAAATTCGAGCCAATTTACTGTTTATAAAATCCTTCATTCACGTGAATTTGCCACTGTTAAAGTTAATATAAGAAAATATGTTTTTCTTTGGACATTTTTATTTCCAAGGCAGACTTTTCATTTCCCTTATGATGTCGTAGCATATAATTCTTTTAATATGGTTGCTCAGTAATCCAATTATTGTGCATTTGGATTAATTATTCTCTTACTCTTTCTGCGAGATGTTTTGCTCGATTATCAAAAATTTGTAAATTATCCTTATGAATGTGTTATGTAAGTCTTTCGTGATTACTTCATCCGGTTCCTATGGAAGGGAGAGGAACTAGGAAGAAAAAATGTGTTTTACCAGTCTTTTTCTCACGAGAAATCTCTCTAAACGGTGAATAGTATCGAGATAAAATTTGCTTATTCCATTCTGGGGTCCATTTATAGATCAATTAGTGAACTTTTCACGTTTCAAAAATTTTTTACTTCTTAAAATATTTAATTAAGTATCAAAAATTAGCCAATTTTCAGCCTTTTTTTCTATGTCTTTCGCCAATAACTTCTGAAATATATATTGCACGAAAATGATTTATATACCATCTTCAAGAGCAGAAAATTTTCTTCTTACTGATCTGAATTGAAATGGCTACTTCCTTTTCTCCCAATTTTCATAAATATTTCGAAATTCATTTTAAACATAATCTGTAGCAATGCTTTCTATTATTGTAATTATATTCAAACCGATTTATTGTTCTATCATATCCTTTATTCTCATGTTTTTGCCACTGTTAAAGTTATGATTACTTTAATTATTATTTATGATTAATTTAGTTATGATTAATTAATTTAATTATTAATTAAATTAATTAATAATTAAATTAAAAATTAATATTATAATTATTAATTACAATGATTAATAATTATTATTAGTAGTATTATTAATTCTTATTAATTATAATAATTAATTAATAATATTTAATTAATAATTAAATTAAAAATTAATATTACTGAAAAATATTACTGATTAAAAATATTACAGAAAGACAGAATTTTTGCTTCAGCTTTTATTTTACAGTTTGTGTGCACAGTAAATGACGTCAGTTATATACTCTCTCTATGCAATGCTTCAGCTAATTTTTGTGAAATTTTAAATGATTCCAATAAGCGTGTAAAACCATTCAAGACTGAGTCCAGTTTCTACCGGAGGGAGACGACCTAAGAAGAAAAAGGAAGAAGAACACTATATGGTGTTTATCCGGTCAATCACACAAACACCGAAAAGAAGAGAATTGTAGTCCGGATAATGGCAATAAAAACCAAGATATGAAAGAGCTTCTGTTGTCACCGTAGCAATGATGGGGGGGGGTGGTGGAATGGAGTACCAGGGACTGCTAGATTCGTGCCATTTGGTTCAAACTATTGAGAGGAAAAAGATGAAAAGGGTTTTGCTGCTGGCTGAGATGGACAGACAACATGAGGGGAAGATCGAAAATCAAAGAAAGACGCTTCTGTGGAAAACTGTTTTATCATTTTTAAAGTCTTATAAGTACTTAGACTTAAAATTTCCTTTATGTCAAGCAACGTTGGGTGTATCAGCTAGTATATATATATAAATTACGATATAAAACAATATAGAAAACAAAGTAACATCTATCTCACTGTGAAATATATTTTTCTATAAATAATGCAACATTCACCATATTTCAAGAATTATCAAGCAGCAAAAATTTGTTTTGAAATGAATTTAATTCGAATTGAAGAAAATTATCAAATTTCCCATTACTCTTTTCAAAATAGTATATGTAGTTCCATTTTCTTAATAGCAGCATATTCAAGCATTTATTCGTTTTAATCGGATTAGCAAACCTTATAGACAGCTCAGTACATAGTTGAGCCATCTTTAATAACACTAAACATAGTAAATGAAATGGAATTTTTATTAATTTTTCCAATTTTACATCAAAGTTTGACTACAAAATGTACAAATATAAAAGATTCGAAAAAAATCACGATTTAAAATAATCTATATTATCAAAAATAATTTTTCGCTAAGTGTAAGAACTTTATTTGATACTTCATTAAAAAAAGTGCATATAGTTTTAAAGAGCATGTTCTAGTATAATAAAAAAAGCCATAAAATCGCATTTCTTTTGTATAAAAACAAACTTCTGAAAATTTAAAGATTAAAAACTTGTTTTGCCTGGAAATTAAATTTTATTTTCAAATGAAATCTTCAGTTAATAACATATTTTTAAAATCCCTTGTGCCCAAGTATTTATATGAAGTTCTTTAAAGAAATACACAAATAGAGTACATGAGAAAATATTTATAACATGAATTTCATCAGATATAAAATTTGCATAAAATTAAGAAAATTCTCAGCTATGTAGATAGCCAATTCATTTCTTATTTGACATATTCTTAAGTATTATTCAAATTCTCACAAATTGTGCTCATGAAAATTGTTTTTCAACTATAGGGTAAGTGGTTTTAAATTCTTTTCAAAAATTCCACTCATATAAAATACCGTAACATTTTCATGATGACAAACCGTAACCATAAAAATTACTTATCATCTATAAATCTACAATTTTAAATTCATTTTGTAAATAACATTTATATAAAGTGTAGGGAAAAAAAGATGCAATTTAAAATATTATTATTCTAATATCCATCAACTCATTGGACTACGTAGAAAATGCTGTTTCAAATATTAAATACTGAATTTCACACATTTATTTCCTGAAATAAGTGACAAATATTTTAATGCCATCTGTGATTAATGTCAAATTTAGTACATTTTCTTCATTAAAAAGTAAACAAGATACCAAGTATGAAGGTGTGAATCCACACATGAAAACATCAGATTATATATAAAATTTCTCGCATCTTTCTATTTAACACTCATTTCTTATGGTATTGCTTAGAAGCGTTTTCCATCTTAATGTGGCATTCTACAAGAAGAAAGCTTCATATGATGATAGTCGTGAATAAGTCTATTAATTGTCATATTCAAATTTTTCGTGCTGCATTTAGCTCTCTTCAACAGAATTCAGTAAATAGTTTATTGCTAATTTATAAGAAGTCAAGCAACTTTGTTAAGTCGTGTCTCCATTACATATTGTTGGAAGTAAACATTATGGAAAGAAATCCATGCTGAGTCCATTGCACTTCTTCAAAATAGCTTTTTCACCAAAGTCTTGGCAAAGAATATTCATTTAAAAATTTCTGTATTTACACAAATTAGTGTCACATATTGATGTATTAGGAATGATATTCAACTTGAAAGGGTAAAAACATTGAATCTGTGATAGCTGAAACAACAGAAAAAGTCAATCACAGGAATGAGCATCATCGACGAATTTTCGAATGCGCACAGAAATGAATATCTTGTTCGCCACTTAGAATCTGGTGAATTGGACTTTTATCAACGATGATGGAATCTATACAACCTTTGAAACCTTCATAATAGGCTAATGGCAATCCCAAAGGCATAACGGGAGATCCACCTAAATAAACGAAAAGAAACATCAAGAACACGACATGAAAAATAATAATAAATGGTCAATAATGCACATTTCAACATAAAACGAATTGTTCTGGATATAAATTGTTAAAATCGTCTGCTTTTAGACATTTCTTTTTAATGTTCTGCCAGAATTATTTTGATGTATTTCAGCAGCAATGCATATTTCATCATAAAACGAATTGTTCTGGATATAAATTGTTAATCGTCTGCTTTTAGACTTTTCTTTTCAATGTTCTGCCAGAATTCTTTTGATGTATTTCAGCAACAATGCATATTTCATCATAAAACGAATTGTTCTGGATATAAATTGTTAATCGTCTGCTTTAAGACTTTTCTTTTTAATGTTCTGCCAGAATTTTTTTTGTGTATTTCAGCAATAATGCATATTTCATCATAAAACGAATTGTTCTGGATATAAATTGTTAATCGTCTGCTTTTAGACTTTTCTTTTTAATGTTCTGCCAGAATTCTTTTGATATATTTCAGCAACAGTTCTTCGTCTGTATTCTTGTTCGTGATGCGTTTTTATCCGTGCTTATATGTTGATTTCTTGTTAAAATAATTTTTCTGTTGAACCCTGACTTAA
The DNA here is from genome assembly GCA_013235015.1 of Araneus ventricosus. Classification (NCBI taxonomy): domain Eukaryota; kingdom Metazoa; phylum Arthropoda; class Arachnida; order Araneae; family Araneidae; genus Araneus; species Araneus ventricosus. The sequence continues at coordinate 65,793 of BGPR01006846.1, forward strand.
ATATGAAAAAATTTGAGAATGCAAGAATAGCATTATTATATTCCCATTATTAAAAAAGAAAATTCAGGAGAATCATTAGAAGTTAGTATTATTTCATTTTCAATATTAAACGAAAATAAATCTATATCTGAACAAAGCGTATATTTATCAACCTCATAAATAAGAAAATGTTACAACATGAAGCATTGGTTAATTGTAAGTAAACCAAATGGATTTGAATTGTAACCGCTAAATTAGTCTCTGTGACACGTGCAAGAATATTTAAACTTATAATATGAAATTAAAGTATTTGTAGACGTCACATTTCAATACAAAAAGTCTTTTAAACCACACACACACATCTGCATTGTTCCACAGACTTTTAGTTGAAGTAAAGAACAGCATATTTCCAAAACAGAAGGTGCCACTCGAAACTGTTTTTAGCCATTTTCGAATAAATTTTAGTTCTTAAGTATTAAAAAAATGTGCTGACAACCTCTGACTTGATCTCAGCCCCTACCAAGAAAGCTGTATTTACTTCATACGAACTTGAAAATATAGGCTTAAAAATGTTTTCTGTTGATTATTATCTACACTATTAAAATTCGACTGTATGTGTGTATGTCCGGCTATCTTCTCACGAACCGCTGAACGAAGAAGCGCGCAGAAAGTACCAAAAGATAGGAAATAATCCAAGGAATACATTTTGGTCATTTAAATTCCGAAATTACAATTAGTAAAAAAAAGATATTAATTAAAAACTAATTTACAACAATACTTTTCATTGTTGCAGCGCAAATCAAATCGTTTTTAATGTTAAAACAAATATTTAATTGCTTGTTTCTGTTTCATTGTTGAAAGCAGCAACAATGCAATATGGATTCCTCAGCAGTGCAATGTGGATGGCGTTGTGAGCTGAGTTTGGTAATTGATACAAAGAAACAGAGAAATCAAAATCGCTCAAATAGGGGTTTTACTAAAAAAAATTTTCCCGTGAGATTTAACTTTGTGATTAATGTATGTAGTGCATCTTGCTTCATTTGTTTATAAATTGGACGCGGGCAAATGAAAAAATATGGATCCCAAGCGATGCTGTCACGTGACCTCACTTCTCTCAGCCAGGGAATGACGCATTAACCCGTGTAACGCCGGATCATGCAGCTAGTTATTTCATATTTTTGCGCTTTAAAAAAATGAGTTTTGTTGTAAAACTATCTCATTGTTGAAATGGCAATTTCATTATATGGACGAGAGAAGTTAGCAAAATCATTCGATATGAAATAAAGAGTTTCTCCCTCTACAAATATACATAGTGATAATTTTTCTAAAATTTTAGGCTTCTGAAATTCTACACAAACTATCATATTTAACTATACAAATTTTTTTAGCCGGCACCATGCTAAAGATTAAGATTAAAATACTTTCACTTACCTATCCACAACACCCCATCCGTATTCAAATCAGTAGTTCCCGAGTCAGTCATATTGGATACTGAATGAATTTTGTCCACTCGTATCTCTCCCAGTCTCTTCTTCCTGAAAACGAATAAAAATATAATTATTTGATAAATTTATATTATCTGCAATAACTTCCAAGAAATAGCAATAAGCGCGGTGCTAATAAAATGGAAATGTATCCAAAAGGTTGAAAAGCATGAATGAGAAGATTTGTTCTTCTAAAACAAATCCTCTCATAAATAGATATCTTCTTCCATCTGTACAATTAGATATTTCATGCTCATATTCAACAAAGATAAGAAGGACTTATTATATCGTAAACTAGAAAATCAAACGTTATGTTATGACGGGTGCAAATTGCCTCTTCATTCGAGATTTCCCTTCAAATTTGACGTGTTTAAATACATATATTGGAGAGAGAAATGTTTAACATTGATTGAAAAAAATAACAAACATAAGTTTTATGATAGGAAATATCTTTTTATTTACATATTTCTTTATTCAAAAACCCTTTTGGTAAACAACATTCCGTGTGAAGTATTTTTCGTTGTTTAACAATTTTATTATAATTCAATAAACATGAAATTCTTAGCATGTCAAACGTAAGTCAAAAGTTAAAATTTCAAAGGAATTCTTTTTCGAAATTCTAATCAAAGCAAAGAACTTCTCTGTTTGTCAAACGTTACCAAAAAATATTATCAAATTATATCATCACGATTGCAATAAATAATCAGATGCATCGTGGCGTTCAAACTATATCACACGCTTGATATACCCCCGACGTGATTTACTACTTTCTATTAAAAAATGGAAATTAATTTGAAATATTTGATTTATATAATTTAAATTTTCTCGGGAACTATTGATCATAGCGAGATAAATTTTATATCAGTCGATAGAAAATTTTATCTCACTATTTTAGAGCTATTAAATTTGAAATTAGAACGACACTTACTCTTTTAAATTTAAAATTACTGAAATTTATGTTCTCTAACAATGAACTAATGCTGTTTAACGTCTCGCAGTGCTATGGCGCGAGTTTTATTGTTGGTGACGTCAGAGTGTTACCGAGAGACAGATCTAGGCTATTATATTAGTAATTTATATGATGGTAATGGCAATTTTAAAATAATAGCAAAATTTCATGGCGAGTGAAAGTAAGAATCACAACCTTGAATGTAAGGGGTTCGATAAATTCTAACCTCATACTGTCTGAAATGTACCAAGAAATTAATAGTAGAAACTTTCTCAAAAAGCAGTGAATTGACCACTGATCTACTGTCAAATATTATTTTTTCTCAGAAGCAAATGATAAAATTATGAGGCTGATATGTACCAAAGTGAAATATATGTTTTTTCTGATTTATAAAAAAATGAATATAAAAAATATTTTTTTACAATTAAATTTATTTCTGAATAGAGTCTACAATGATAATGAAACTGCTCGAGTTATGATGGGAGTCAATTGACGCTCACGTGACACAAGTCATTTATTATTATTAATCCACCGGGAGGGAACCGGCCAGATAAGGTTTACGGTTATACAAAACCCTCTCAGCTTAAAGAAGAAACATAAAAGAAAAGAATAAAAGTTAAAACAACAATAAAAATAAATACATAAAGTAAAAACTGAAACAGTCTACAATGAAAGTATTAATTGTTGGTGGAAGCGAGAAAAGTCTTTTTTAATCTATGATGATATCATGCCTTCGTTCATGAATGATCTTCATGATACTCATGAGTCGTGCCAGGGATCTTCTGCCTTGGACAATATTTTCACACCACGTCGAAAGATTTTCAGCACTGGGTTTCGTGAAATGAAAGGGTTTTGTCACTGGGCAGACTATTGCGTAGTAGTTTGGATCACCTTTAACACCGCAAACGCATCGATCGTGTGAACATAAACCTAGCCTGTGAAGATAGGTCTCGAAAGACCCATGTGCTGTGATGTATTGGTTGGTTCTGGAGTTTTAATGAGGCTTGATTAATGTTGACTTGAGGTACGAAAAGGAAGTTCACCGTCCCGTTCCCGAAAGGTTCCATCTATCCTACCAGATTTCAAGGAAACACTTGAGATTTTTTTATGGCAAGATTTAGGGAGATCGATACTGTTGTTGAGAGTACAGCCATGAGTACCCTGTCTGGCCATCTGGTCAGCAACCTCGTTCCCTAGTACTCCCGAATGTCCTTTAACCCAGGAGATTACAACTTCGGTTGTTAAGGAGCTCCGGATGTTCAGGATTTCCCGGGAAATAGATGAGTTTTGCTGGAGAGCCGCAAGACTATCTGTATGAATAGTGCATTTAGCCAGGGACTCTTGTGATAACCAGAGCATGGTTTCTCTCAATGCTACCATCTCAGCCTGAAAAACACTATTATTATCATCTAATTTGGCCAACCATTTGTGATGAATAAATCCATGGAGGAAGACACAGAAAGCAGAGGCAGTTCTGTTTTGTCTGTGTGCCATTTTTCCTCGAGAGAGATGGGAATTGATTTATGTGCAGATGAAGAAGAGTGCGAGGTGGAATTTCATAAAGGGGTTTCCAGAATCTTCCAAATCTGTGAGTTGAAACTCGAAAGGAGATGGCATTAGTGAACGAAGCTTTTCTTGCAATATCAAGGTGAACTGGTTCAAGACCTGCGAGGACTAGCAAGGAATCACTAGAAGTTGTTCGGTAAGCCCTGCAAATCATGAGAGTAAACATTCGCTATGTAGAGAGGATAAATTTTTTCCGCAGTTTCACCGTTCCAATTCAGGGTTGATTTCAATGCATCTCCTTCCAGGTAGAAAATTAGCGCAACGTTAAGGCGAGTACACATTTATTAGCCAAACGGTTCGCGAATAGTTTGAGAGTCGTTAAAATAGAACATTTCCCCGACGAACAAATCGCGAACATTGGAAAATTAGGAAACCCAAATCGAACCGTTAATCATTGCTTGTCAGTCGCCATGGAGGGGTGAGGGTCTTTGAAAGTGCTTTGGAAAACCCCTTTGTTTGCAGATTTAACTTTGCTGGTTCGAAGGATGTTCGTGTGGAACGATGAACTACACTCGAACACGCCGAATCCCTTTCGATTCCCGAGACGATCACATCGATACAATAAACCCGTCCACATCTGCGAATCAGCTGATCGCGAGCGGTATGAGAACAATTGGGCTGTCATGTGTATTTGCGCTATTATAGAACACCGTAAGACTAAGTGCAGTTATATGTTAAATGACATGGGCAGTTATGTTTGTCATGTGACTGTGGCATCACGTTAATAAATCCCATTCTTCATCACATTGGAAAAACAGTTTTTCGTGACTATCACAATACAAGCATCCATAAACGCGATGTTTTTACTCAATAAGGAATTTCTTCTTGATAAACAAAATTTTGAGACATCAACAATGAAACTGCTGGCACTACAACCATGATTGATTTAAATTTTTGTCGAAACCGAAAATTCGTCAGAATTAACATAACAAAACTTCTATTTCTTTCATTCCAAAGAACTGTGAAATGCTGAGGTGAACTGCTTTAATGCTATGAGGACAACAGACACGTGTAGGCACTGTTTTCTGGAAAGTCAAACTTATCAAACAACCGAGAAAGCTGTCAACAGCATTAGAATATTAATACCGTTGACAAAAAGTGTTTGTTAAAATGGGAAAGCGAGATTTTCACAGTCCTACGCTGCTTCTCAAATATGAAATTTCCTGAAAACTTTCTTTACAAGAAAATGCCTTTCTAAAGTACATGAATGAAGAAAAACATAAAATTTAATAAGCTTTATATTAATATCGACAATAAAGTTTCTTCCGTAATTATAATAAAATTAGAAAATCACCCGTCATGGTATGAAGGGTGCAAATTGCCTCTTCATTCGAGAGATTTCCCGTCAAACTTGATGTGTTTAAATAGATATGTAAGCAAGAGAAATGTTTAACATTGATTGAAAACGAATAAAGTAAACATATGTTTTATCACAGTAATGATTTTTTTATTTACATATTATTTACATATTTCTTTATTCAAAAAACCTCTTGGTAAACAACATTCCGTGTGGAGTATCTTTCGTTGTTTAACATTTTTCCTTGTACTTCAGATGTCTTTGTATAAATTTTAACTTTGACAAAAAATATTATCAAATTAAATAATCAGATGCATCCTGGCGTCCAAACTATATCACGCGCATGATATACCACCAACGTGATACACTACTTTCTATTAAAAAACGGAAATTAAGTTGAAATATAGGATAATATAATTTAAAATTTCTCGGGAACTATTGATCATAGTGAGATAAATTTTATATCCATCGATAGCAAATTTTATTTCACTATTTTAAAGCTATTAAATTTGAACGACGATTACTTTTTTAAATTTAAAATTACTGAAATTTAGGTGCTCTAACAATTAAATAACCCTTTATGTACTGAATTTACCTACTAACAACTTTTTAATTTTGTTTTTTAATCATTAGATAATTTTTGTATGTAGAATAACCCTGAGAATGAGGAAAACACTTTTTTAATTAATTAAAATTACTTAATTAATTTAATTAATAATAGAAAAATTTTACTTTCTGCCTTCAGCTGCCATTTACTGCTTGTTATTGAAACTCCATTCTCCGTGTTCTTGTGAATACCGTCAGGAAAAACGACCATATTGCGAAGGTATGAACGTGATTAAAGCAGTACTTTTAAGTACCGTCAGTAGATAAAGGGATAATGCTGTTTAACGTCTCACAGTGCTATGGCGCTAATTTTAGTGTTGGCGTTGTTAGAGCGTTACCGGATCGTTGAGAGACAGATCTGGGCTATTATATTAGTAATATTTGGTAAACATTATATTTTTGCTCATTTTTAAAAGGACTTGAATGTTGATGTGGAGGGATTCGCATGATGTGGAAAACTTTACCAGGAGCATAACAACTATTCATTAACATCCATAATGAGGATAGTTGTTATTGTTGTTATCATGCGTTTCTGACGCATGGATTTCCCAACATGCTCGTAATGTTAGAGATCTGCCAGTTTTAATATTTTTGAGTGTGCCAAAATACTTGAAAAAAGAGTTAAAAGCTGTATAAAATCCTATAATAACAGTCCTGGCATTGTGACAATCCCTATTTCAGGAATGGGTCATATCTTTTGTGGAAGGGCTCATTCGCACGCCATACAGAGCTTATTTTGTAACCAGAACAAAGCCTATCTTTGCGATAACTAAAGATCCAACACTGTACGACTGGACATTCGCCACTGCTACATGGCAATACCAGTCCTCAAGTTCATTTTTAAAGGGACTAGAATGTTGAAGCAGAGGGATTCGTATCACGTGAAACTTTACCAGGAGCATAACAACTATTCATTAACATCCATAATGGCGATTGTTGTTATCGTGCATTTCTGACGCATGTATTTCCCAACATGCTCGTAATGTTAGAGATCTGCCAGTTTTAATATTTTTGAGTGTGCCAAAATACTTGAAAAAAGAGTTAAAAGCTGTATAAAATCCTATAATAACAGTCCTGGCATTGTGACAATCATTATTTCGGGAATGGGTCATATCTTTTGTGGAAGGGCTCATTCGCACGCCATACAGAGCTTATTTTGTAACCAGAACAAAGCCTATCTTTGCGATAACTAAAGATCCAACACTATACGACTGGACATTCGCCACTGCTCCATGGTAATACCAGTCCTCAAGTTCATTTTTAAAGGGATTAGAATGTTGATGCAGAGGGATTCGCATCACGTGGAACTTTACCAGGAGCATAACAACTATTCATTAACATACATAATGGCGATTGTTGTTATCGTGCATTTTTGACGCATGGATTTCCCAACATGCTCGTAATGTTAGAGATCTGCCAGTTTTAATATTTTTAGTGTGCCAAAATACTTTAAAAAGAGAGTTAAAAGCTGTATAAAGTCCTATAATAACAGTCCTGGCATTGTGACAATCCCTATTTCAGGAATGGGTCATATCCTTTGTAGAATGACTCATTCGCAAGCCATACAGAGATTATTTTGTAGCCAGAACAAAGTCTGGATTTGCGATAAATAAAGGTCGGCCATCCAACACTATATGACTTGGCATGACGCCACCCCACACCCCAGGTGCCTATACCCTTAAGGGTCATCTAATCAGTTGGGTGGGTGCAGGGTGGATGGGTACAGGAATTTCCACCACAGGGCCCTGGGAACCGACACGAATGCCATACCCCGAACAACTTTAAATTTTGCCCCAACCCCATGGTTTAAACTTATGAAAAAACCCAAAACTTAAACTGGGGCAATTACTGAATCATAACTAATATATGCCCTGTGGGGCAACACACTCTTGAGATATCCGAACACGTTGAAAAGTCGATTTTCGGCCAAAATTCCCATTTTTTTTTTGTTTTTGATGTTTTGGATAGTTCATTGATTTACCTTTCTGAAACATATTTACTTTTGTCGGTACGTTAATTAGAAGATGAGATATTAATTGTTTTATAACAAACCGAAAACCGGAAATGGGCGTAAATAACCGAAAGTTGTCATTTAAGGGACAGAAACCTGTCAAAAATTCTCTCAAACTGCATTTTTTTCAAGTTGATATGATGTTAGTATATTTTAGGAATGTTTTTAAAGTTTAGATACTTAATTTAAGCGTGTGGCAAAACTAAAATTTGATTTTTCTCGAAACTAGACTTTATGCATGACTTTCACACTTCAAACGTGATAACTCAAGATATTATCACTCGATTGTTCTGAAATTTTGTGAACACTTTCTTCAGCTGCTTCTCTAGTGAATGTACTAGAATAATGTATATTGTAACAATATTTTTATAATTATGATCTTCTATTTGAAAATTGACATAAAAAATTTGCTGTAAATCTTATAATGATTGGTTGATTAGCTCTAAAAATTTTATTTATCCAAAGAATGTTAAGATTCTAGTACAAGCACTAGTCCATAGTATGTAGTTTAGTTTAGAAATAGTTTTATTTGAAATTATTACGAAAGTTTGACCTCTAGCATGTTTGAAGTTTTTAAAAATTTCCTCTAAGAAACAGCAAAAATTTAGGTTTTTTGAAAATTCATAATAATTTATACTCAAAAATAATACTCTATTATTAATCCTAATAAAGTTCAAATCTAAAAAACTTATTATTGTATTTCTATAAAATAATTCTTAAAAAAATGGCTCCGAACGTGTTTGGATACCGAGTTTGACATTTACGGACAGAAATAATGAAAAACATTCAAACAACAGAACTTGATTAAATAACACTATATGGCTACACATTCACCACTTCTCTATGGCAAAATCAGTCTTCAATGCGTAAGACTAGTGAGAATTGGAGCGGGAGGTAGAGGAAGATATCCAACCGGTCATCCACTGCTTCGTTTGGACTGCTGAGCGGTAAATCAACGCCGGAGGTAGTATCTACGTGTGCGGGGGTGGAGGCGAGAGTCGGGGATCGGATTGACTGGTAGTGACAGATTTTGCGTTGTGGAGCGGTCGTAAATTATCTACCTAAATGGATGGACTAAAAATGGAATGGTGTGGATTACCATCACGGCAATGGTTTGGAGTGGAACGGACGTGGATGACTCTTTTATATTAGCTTCTAACGATTTAACTTAAGCAGATGACGCCAGAATCAGGTCCAGAATATCAACTTTTTTAAATTTTATTTTGGACCAACGCCGACCAGCCTACCCAAACGGGTGTAAGGCCTACAACGGTAGGCGAGGAGACAACAAGTTAAATTTATTTTACACGCTGTGCCTGCCCTGAACAGGGGCAGTGAATTCAAACAGATTGAGTTATAAAACACAGTTGTTCACCCACACAAGTGGGGAGAAAGACTGGTCACAAATTCTCAACCCACCTGGTGTGGGAAGTACTTGATTACGATGGAAATGCTCTCACTTAACGTATAAAACCACAAGTTAAAACAAAAACTACCACATACCTAAATTGCTTAAAATCTGTTAGGGCAAAGAATTAGAACTGATAAAAGCATAATTTAGGAAACGAAGTAACCAAGAATAATATACAGTAAAAGAATAATAAGAAAAAAGTGAACGATAACAATCTGGACAGAGCACTCTGAATACAAATTTAAACACCTTAAAAAATCAGAGCAACAATAAAATCAAACCTTAACACAAGCAAAAAAAAAAATATCGACACAAGAACACTATGCAATGTCAGAAACACTTTCTTAAAAATTGTGGTATATGCTAAAAACCATCATCATCCCTTTCATAACAACAGAGGGATCCCTAGATGATAGACCCATCAGATCTGGTAGTCAAATCAATTAAAATTTGAGATAAAAGTTTAGAAAAAGCCCCCTGAAAATGCATTATTACGGGGGTTTCTGAGATAAAATCTATAAAATAATTAAAAACATTCTAGTTAAAAGTTGTCAATATTATAAAAAGATTAAATCAATCAGCAAGACAAGAGCAACAGCATAACGACGCCATTGAAAATGGTATCCCCAGAGATCTGTACTCCAATGTAGAATTCAATTTAAATACAAAGATTTTCTTAAAAAATATAGATGAAAACAAATTGACGTTTCACAATGGTAAAAAATAACAATAATAACTCTAAAAACCCAAGGTAAAACTATATTAGTTTTAACTTGGGGATTAGCTTAAATTCCAGAATATCGATTAAGCCGGGTGCTACACTTAACATAGCATCCGAGAATTCTCACAAGGATTTATAATTTACCTGTGAAATGAGACAGTGTGCCATATGCCATCATCAACCTTCCGGTCACTCTTGACTGTCAAGATGTCGTTCTGTTTCCTGAGATTGAAACTCAGTTCGGGATATCCATCAACCAAGGCGATGGCTAAGAAGTCACTTTTCATAGTAGATTTTTTACTCGTCCAAAATAACAGACCGGATGAATGGGTAGTACGGAAGCGTACTTGAAATCTATTGGATTTTCGTCTCTTTGAACTAAAATATAATTACATTAAAATATAAAATATAATTATTAAATACTGAATGCAGTAAGTGAGTAAAATAAGTAAGTATTAAATACTGAA
>BGPR01006847.1:35662-52761 GCA_013235015.1 Araneus ventricosus
GGTCAGATCGGGGAGAAACGGTATCAGATGAATTTTCAACGCTCCGGCTTCGAAAATTTATATCCATTAGCCAGTCACGAAGGTAGATGATGACGCCGATTCGTGCCTCGAAATCGCCAGCCATTTAACAAGCTTGACTTTCCCAGCCCCTTATCTCGAAAAATACGGCATCACACTTAACTGGTTCGCCCGTCACTTCGCTGTGTAGACATTAGAGTGGCAGAAAAATGAAGTTTCCAAGTTTAATTATGATGATCATCCCTTTGATCCAGTTTGAGCTTTTATCTAGAAAGGAATTATTGAAAAGGCAGTGCTTAAAAAAAGCCTCTTTCCATTCATTTGAGGTGAACGAAAATTTAAATGATGCTGTCAGCTCCGTTTTTAGTTCGAAATCCAGATATTTTCCTGTTGACTGAATGGATGCGAAACGAATAATCTTAATGTAAATAAAAGTCATTGTGGCTATGTATGTGGGTATGTGGCTGTGTTCCATATCTCCTCCTAAACCAATGGACTGTTTTCAACCAAATTTTGAACACTTATTATTTAAAGCAAGGAGAAGATTACTGCCAACTTTTCAAAATCCGAAAGTTAAACTGTCAGTTAATTAGAATTAACCGAAACGGTTTTTCAGCCGTAACTTCGGAGCAAATAGTCCGACAAAACATATTTTTATACCATCTTAAAGTTCAAAATTTTACCTTTCCAATGATACCAATTTTGTATCTGTGAAATGATTGCTTCAACTTTTATTAATTTTTTAAAATTTAATAAATAAATTATTACAGCAGACGATTCTTAAATAAAGCAAATTTAATTATACTTCGTTGCTAGGCAACGGTGAGACTTTGAACAAAGTTCTTTTTATTTCCGTAAGTATTTTACACAAGAAGTGAAAAATGAAAAAAGAATATGGAGGCCTTTCTCGGAGGGTGCCATTTTTTTTTCTCTTGACCGAATCACATCGGCAATAATTTTAGCCCGTCTTTTGATGGCAATTTTCATCTCTTTTTGATTACGGATTGAAAAGAACTTTGGAATGAATAGAGGATAATAGCCTTTGTTGCTGAAAATCCCAAAAACCTTCCAATCAAATCAAATCGAAGTTAAAAATCACTGTGAACATTAAAATACCTAAAAGTTAATTAAATCTTTAGTTAATTAAAAATTAAGCAAGATTTTGCGTTTTTCCGTGATATATTTCGAAAGTGCTATGTTACAATAACTATTTTTATACTATATTAAAGTTTAAAAAATAGCTTTTCTGTGATAAAAATTTCATCTGTGTTCAAATTGTTGCTCTCATTTCAATAATTAAAAAAATTCATTTGTGTATAAAATTCAAAATGTGTAGCTGTTGCTAGAACATGTAAACAAAATTCTGGTAGAATATTAAATAAAATTTTAAAAGAAGACGATTCCTAATTTATATCAAGAACAACTATTGATAAGGTTCGTTTTATCGCGTTTTATTAATGAAAATTTAACTATTTAATTAACTTTCCCGAAACATTCTTCAAAATCCTTCTTGTACTTCACTATGTATGAACGAAATTCGAAGTAAAAAAGTTTCAGATGTAAAGGAATTTTTATGTATTATAATCTTATGTATTATAATTTTCTATAGAATAATAGATTTTCATTAAAAATATTAGACATAAAAGTATTTTGATCCCGAGCATCGCCGGGCATAACATCTAGTGAAATATATTTGTGAAGAAGAATATTCATTCCAAACAGTGCGATAGTTTTAATTAAACAATTCCATTCATTAAACTTCATAACAAAAACTCTCTATCACAGGAATCTATATTTTGGCGCATAGCGAGTTTATTATGGTTTAGATGGATGAAAACAACGCTGAGTTAAATTAGAATAATGTTTTATAGCTAAATCAACTATTTTGAGACACATCTCGTAATTTTGAATCATGGTCAAATGGCGATGGTGAACCTTATGCCAGCATCCCTCTCCAAACTTCTACATCATACCGGAAGACGCTTGATCCCCGACGAATCTGACGTATACAAGGTCTGTATGCATGGCGAATCTTCCATGAAATCTGGTTCCTAAACCCAGATTCTGTCACGAGGTCACCGCAGCCTCGAAACACTGTTGAAAATTTCACAGGAACGCTTTTATTCCTATTGCCATGGTCATATAATGACTGCATAGGTATTAATACGTATATGTAGGTCCGAAACGATTGCATAGGTATTAATAGGTATACGTAGGTCTGAAACGATTGCGTAGGTATTAAAAAGCGATTAATGAATTTTAACATACGTTCCTCCCATTGGGGTCCCAGGAAGGAATTTGATTCACACGCCAAAATGCGAGAAAACTTGGCATGGGAGATCCTCTATATCTCGGCAACTACATATGTTAAGAACATAACTAATGGAACCATCCAACATGGCGGATATTTGGCGACTTTTTGGATGGTTGGCGCGATTTTGACAGTTTGGCGGGTGACCGCACCGTGTTCTTAAGTCTTACCCAAATTTAATTTTTCCCATGAGCAACAGCTTTGTTTGTATTGCCTTGCCAACGTCAGAAGCAAATATGATGAGGCTGGAACTGAAAGGTTTCTGTGTTTCACACTTCGAACTCGTGAATCTATGGTTCAGCGTTCTTTCTCCATAAAGTTTAACTCTCTCTTCTTTTCCTTGAGTGGCATTACCATTCGTTGTTGTTTGAAATTGTGAGCCAATTGTGTAGGAGGAGGATTAGAAACAAACGGGAGTAACTGAAGAGAAAGCTCAAACCTGTCAAGAAAAACCCGCACATTTTATTTCTCTTTAACGCCTGACTTCTCGTGATTTCCTTCATCAAATTCATTTAACAGATTATGTGGTAAATGTCACCGCACATGCCACCTAACAATGCATTGACTTACGCCACGGTGAGACTTTACAAATTTTTTCCTCTTCCAACTAGCAAGAAATAAAGAAACGTCACCTCGCATGCCACGTAACAATGCACGCCATGTTGAGACTTTACAAATTTCTTCCTCTTCCAACTAGCAAGAAAGAAAGAAATGTCCCCGCACATGCCACCTAACATTGCATTGTCTTACGCCACGGTGAGACTTTACAATTTTTTTCCTCTTCCAACTAGCAAGGTGGATTCCAAAATCTTCTCGCCGGATTTGACGTGAGCCACATGGTAGTATGAATTAATTATATTTTCACTAAGATAGATTCATTGGTTGGATTTGTGCCCCTTTATGAAGATACCTGAGTCGACAGCGCTTCTCCAAGCTTCAACACCATACTGACAAGAATATGTTTCGATTAATATGTCTGGATTGGTTTTATTCCCTAAAAAAATTCCTGTTTCTGTCTTTTCTGTTTTGTTTCTTCCAATATAGATGGCGCTATGGGAATAGTGTTTCTTGAAAATTAGCGTGGGTTTGTGATCACATGAAGATTTTTTTCTCAACTATGGGCATAGGGTAAGTTTTCTATTTATGAAGGCTTATTTTAATGTAGCCAGATGGCTGCTAACTTTAATCAATCTTATTAACGCTTTGAAGTGTGTGTTTTTCCTCTTTCTTTTAAAAATATGCTTTTTGATGTACAGATCTCCTTTGTTCTTTGTTTGGGAAATTTCGGGCTAAGAGAAGCTATGTTTGGCGTAATGCAGGCTTCTTAAAGAAAAATTTCCCAATTATTATTTTGAATCCATTTCGAATACTTCTTATCCCTTGAAAAAGTGAACTTGAATGGATTCTTTGTTTGTTTTTGGTTTTTTTCAATTACCTCTGAGTTTTTATTTATCTATTGGCTATCTTTGTATATCTTGATTTCGATTAAACGTTCATTAGGTCCACGTTCTCAGCAGATGTTTTGGAAAATCATTACCTTCTGATCCCGAAACCAAGTCTCTGCCACCATGGCCGTTAAAGTATTTCTAGAGCTGGCTATCGCCCAAATGTTGTCGGTCACTAAGTAAAACGATTCACTTCTGTTAAGGACGAAGCTAGGATTTGTCACATTTCAGCAAGGGTCGAGCTAGGCATATGCCTATAGGTGGCCTATAATTAGTTGAATAGCCAATTCACACCCTATACCCCTGAAATTTTGTTCATGGCTAGGATGTGTCTCCAGAACTTTACTGACATAACTTACCTTTTATTAAAATCGGCTAGTAAGAGCCGATTTTCTTCGGTCGAGTGAGCGATGATCAAAAATATGAATTGTTCTCATTTCGGCTGAGAAAATTTTACATAGTCTCTCAAAACTGTATTACATCGAGCTATTCAATTAGCACAAGATTGCTGGTTCACGCGTCATTGAGTTTTCGCCTCTCATTCGCATGATTTTAAAGCAACTCGCTCTTGGAACGTTCTCTTTCGCATAACTTACACACACATACACACACTCTTCCATCCTTCCCCCGCCTCCATCCCCCGTTTAAACGCCCCGAAACACCGACAACTTGGTTTTGAAAGTTGATTGATTGAGATGGATGTGACGTCACCGGAGCTCCCGTTGTCAGTACTTAATTTCAAAAGGGAAACTCGACGTTTCGGGCCCCGATAACAGGGAATAAATGCGGGATGGGAAAAAGCGGGCCCTCTGCCGAGAAGATTGGCCGAAGAAAAATTATGTCATCGAACAGAGATTTTGTTTTACTTTTTTATAAGCATGCCTTCGAATCGATATCCTAGTGGATCGACTCTCTTACAAGAGATCCCAAAACCAAAGAACGTTATATCTATCGCTCTTCATTTTAAAGTCTCTTCAGATCCCAATTCGAGTATGCCATCATTAGCATTTGCTTGTCGATTACCATCAAATCTACAATAAAAGTATGTGCATGTCACGATTATGCAGGTGATTGGGAATAACTATTCGACAATTCACGGGGAGATCAGGAATACGAAATTAACATCTTGGCAGCCGCTGACGCCTTTTGACTCACTCTTGCTGTCGTGTGCCTTTGACTCCAGTAATTCCACTTTGCTTCACAACATTAATTCAGTCGTGCTATTATCTTGAATAAATAGGAACTACACCCCAGACAGCACGTAAGTTTGCAGCAAATTTGATTTTGACTTGATATTACCTTGTCATCCCAAATTTGACGCATCAAGCTTGAAGCGGCAAGTTCGCCGTGACAACTAGCGCCACCTCCTTGCAATGCAAATTTGCTGCAAGTTTGCAAAACAAGCTTGATGCAAAGATAGCACAAAGAGATAATTATATTTGTCTCTGTTTTAAAAAAAACATCCGATTTTTTAATAGCATCTCCTAGACCGTCCTTCTTTTTATTAATTCAATAAATCAATGATAATTTGTTAAAAAAACTAACTTTTTTATAAAAAAATTTTTGAAACATTTTCCATCTTTTTACTAAATATAACACTAGCACTTTAAAGAAAACTATATCGCCTTTTTCTTAATGTTGAAATTTTAACGTTTATAAATAAAATTCAACCGAAAAAACAGTCAATGTTTGTTAAAAAAATAATAACTTATACATTTTGTCCCATTTTAAAGTAATTACTTTTGAACTCTAATTTCATAATTTATTCTACTAGCAAAACGTACTTATTAGCGAAAATCACTCTCGCGTTAACTTCAAATCATATTATCAACTCAAAAAATTAATGAAATCAAGAAAATAGTTTAAAATAAATCGTATACGAATCGAATCGAACGATGTATTAGCGAAATCTATCTTCTTCGCTTAGAGTTTAACTGGTCGAATGGTTAGCACGTCTGCTTCGGAACCGGTAGATCGCGAGTTCTATCCCGGGTTGTGTTCGTACTCTGTTTTTGCTATAATTTGCAATGAGTTTGCAGCGCAAGTCTGCTGCAAGATTGCTGCAAACTAAAATTGCTATCTGGGACAGGGTGTCCACATTTAGCGTAGTTCAATAGCTAATTTCTAAACCGTTAGAGATGGGCATATAGTTCCAATTGAAAAAATGCTTTAAATGAAGGGAAGAGTTATGATATATGTTGTTTGAGTCACTAAATATATCTCTGAAAAAAATACGAATTCTAACTTTTTATTCGGTTCCCCGGTTCTATCATTTATATTCAGTAAAATATTCTTGACATTCTAACATTTTAAACAAAAAAGTCACACTCTTCTGCGACTAAAACTGGGCGAGTTCTGGAGCTTCGAATTTCATGATTTTTAACCAATCAGCGGCCTCGCAGAGCAAGTGCTGCGCATTGATTGGTGGATCGTCTTCAAGACGGCTATTGAAATTTTGTAAAGTGGTCTAAGTCACCGATATTCAAATCTCTAAAACTCGGTCAGTTTTAGTCGCAAAAGAATGGGACTTTTTTGTTTAAAATAATAGAGTGTCAATAATATTTTACTAAATATGACTGACAGGACCGGGCGACCGTATAAAATGTTATAATTCGAAACTTTTCAGGAATATATTTAGTGACTCAAAAACATATATTATAATTTTCCCCTTCATTAAAAACATTTTTCCAATTGGAACTATATGTCTATCTCGAACGGTTTAGAAATTAGCTATTGGACACGATAAGTGTGGACACCCTGTATACATATATACAATTCAATATATATATATATATATATATATATATATATAAAGGTTACTCATAATCACTACAATCAGATCTCGGAGTCCCCTCTGGATCTCTTACACAAACCAAACATACTCAATAGCGTCCACCCCTCGTCTCCCGCCCAAGTGTTTCTCTCTCTCTTTTCCCTTCACATCTTTTCACCGTGCAGCCTGGACAGTTATGTGAAAGTTGGTGCTATCAAATTAGATGGCCCCTTTTTCTACTATAATGAATAGATAATAGAGAAATGTTATCTAATTAGATAAAAAGGTCCGAATCACAGGTGTGAGCCATGGCGTGTTAAGCTGTAATAAGATAGGAACATCAGGTCGCAAACTAAACATACGACGGTTAGAGGAGTCTGTTTGTCAATGAAACAATAGACTGCAAAGTTGTCATATATTCAAACCTGGGTTTGCTTTGCAAAGTAAAAATGCGGATAGTAGGTACCAATAGAAGTCTGAAAATCCACTAACAACATGGCAGAATGCTGCACAAGAATACATTAACTTGTAAGCTCGAATTATAATGCGCACACCTATAAACAAAGTTGACTTTGGAAAGTCGCTCTTTCTTTTTCCACTTCAGAGGTAAAACATTTTATGCCTTCTTTTCAGACTACGTTTAAAAGACTGTTTTAAATTTCTTCTTTGTGGATAAATACTTTCCTTTCCAATTTAATCCGGAATGGGGTCAGGCCATAGAGGAAAATTCAAATTAAATTTAGACCTTAAAGTCTTTTTTCTCTACAGAAAACCTATTCCAGTTTTGAATCTGAATGGATGAATGGCCTCTGATGACGTCACCCAACGGATTCTTATTCCTCTTCGTTGTTTGTTATTATTTTTGTATTTTTAACTCTTTCTCATGTAAATCTCCCCTTATTTCGTATTTATATCTTTGTACTTCACAATTTTTCCTGGATGATGCAGTACTTGCGCACACCAAATAGATTGCTTCTATTATTGTTGTTCCGTCTTTTTTAGATATTCAATCGAATTATGGAAGATGATTCTGTCTGCCCATATGTACCGATAACACGGCTCGACGGGAAAATGAATAGAATATTCATTCAGGAAATATTCGAAGAATAACGATCCTGCAGTCATTTGCCGTAACATGGTGTCTTTCGACATCTGGCATCCTGTTCTTTGCTCTACTTCACTGTCACAGCATCCCTTCTAGCGGTGGTGCGTTGCTTTTAAGAGCTAAGTTTCTATGCAAAAATGTCTCACCGGTGTATGCCGAGCCTACTAGAAAATTCCGGAATAATTATTCTTAGGTCATGAGGGTCACTTTAAAAATCATTACCCAGATAGAATTTTAGTTTGCACCCAAGTTGCGGCAATCTTGCTCTGCAAATCTGCAAGCTTGCAGCAAGTTTGACATGACAAGAGTGCAAGCTTGAAACAAGTTATTGCAAACGAGTTAGTCACCACGCGTCGAACTTGCAGCAAGCTTGTTGATTGTTTCATCTTATGGCAAGGGAGTAATTTCGGAAAATTTTGGTGATCTGTTTAGATTTATGCAAAAATAAGTAATAAAGAAATAAAACATGACGGGAAGCTGTCTTTTTCAAACAGCCGCTGATATTAAAGGTGTAGGCCTACTTTACTCGCGTGACTCTTTTGTTCTTTGAAGTTCCTCGGTTTCTCTTTGTTACTCGTGATTCTCTTTTGTTTTTCGAAGTTACTCTCAATTCTCTTTTGTTTCTCGAAGTTACTCTCAATTCTCTCGAAGTTACTCTCAATTCTCTCGAAGTTACTCTCAATACTATTTTGTTCCTCGAAGTTACTCTCAATTCTCTTTTGTTTCACGAAGTTACTCTCAATTCTATTTTGTTTCTCGAAGTTACTCTCAATTTTCTTTTGTTTCTCTGAAATACCAATGTATGGCAAATTGGCGAAATAAAATGAAACTAAGGTTACAATGAAAATTGTTTTATTTCTTCATAAAATATATTACAATGTCGATTCTTTTGTTTTGAATTCTTCAATTGTGCGTGGATATGTTACTATTCTGTGTAGGATCTGCAGATGATATGAAAAGTAACATAACGAATGTTCCTTATTTTTGCTGTTTCTTTCGTTCCCTCTCCTGCTGCTTCTTTTGTCCCTTTTCCTGCTGTTTCTTTTGTTGATTCTCCTGCCTCAACAATTCATTTTTAACTTCTATATATTTCGTTTGGCATCTCGTTGGCGTTTCCTTCTTTGTAAATTTAGATTTGGAGCCATTATTACATTAAATTTGTCGAAACAAAATCAACAATTTCAATTTAATCACG
The DNA here is from genome assembly GCA_013235015.1 of Araneus ventricosus. Taxonomy (NCBI): domain Eukaryota; kingdom Metazoa; phylum Arthropoda; class Arachnida; order Araneae; family Araneidae; genus Araneus; species Araneus ventricosus. Next base: position 44,510 of record BGPR01006847.1, read on the forward strand.
TTTTTTTCAATCACGAAATTTCGCTTGCGAAAACGTGGCAAGCGAGAGCGTCAGCCAATTAATTGTTCGGGCGCACCTCATGCATGTGACGTCACCAATTCATGCGTAATTTTGCCCAACTTTGCGACTCACTAATCGCTGAACTTTTGGAACTTTTGTTGTTACTCTTTATTTCTGAAAAAAGACATTAGTTATGTTTTTAACTTATGTAGTTACCGAGATATAGAGGATCGCGTCACCAATTCATGCGTATTTTTGCACAACGTTGCGACTCACTAATCGCTGAACTACAATTCCGATTTTCAAAATTTTTTTGTAACTTCTGTTGTTACCCTTTATCTCTAAAAAAAGACATTAGTAATGTTTTTAACTTATGTAGTTACCGAGATATAGAGGATAGCGTCACCAATTCATGCGTATTTTTGCCCAACGTTGCCAGTCAGTAGTCGCTTAATTACAATTTCGATTTTATTTTTTCTTGTAACTTCTGTTGTTGCCCTTTATCTCTAAAATAAGACATTATTTATGTTTTTAACATGTGTAGTTACCGAGATATAGAGGATCTCCCATACAACGTTTTTTGTGGCGTTTTGGCGTGTGAATCAAATTCCTTCCTGAGACCCCAGGAAAGTAGTTCTACTTTAAAAGGATAAAATTGAAATTAGGAAAGCTCTCTGAATAATTATTCAGATGAAACGCCAGACAAATAAACAATATCACCACAAATTTTGTTTTCCTTTTGATCATCTTAAGCAATTATAAGTTTGAAATGTTCAAACTAAAATTTCTTACCATACAAACCGTAATATATTTCACAGAATATCAATAATGAGAGAAAAAAGGAAACGACAAGAATTGCAAAACGTATTTTGTTTCAAAATTTATCCTCCAAGCCGAAGCAGTAAAGGCTTTTCTGTTTTTTAATGAACACTCACGCTATTGAATTACGTAGTGCGGAACAAATTAGAAGTCAGAGTCAATTTCTTTTTCAGCAAATATTCTAGCCATTCAGAGAACAATTTATTGGCAATTAAAATATCTAATTATCTGTGGTAAAAGAAAAATTTGCGTAATTATGTGACAAATTATCAAATAAAACGCTTCAAGTAGACGTAAAGAATTTATTTTACTGTTATTAATACCTCCTACAAATTTTCCATTTTCTTTAGATTGAATTTATACACAAAATACATAAAAACATATGCAATCATTCATATATGACTCATAAAATATACATCAAATTTAGCACCAAAAAAGTAATGAGAAAAAATTTTATTAAAAAACTTTTTAACCCCGTCTTTATCTGAAGAGTTAATTACATTCGGGCATTTTGTAGCTAAATAGTTTAGTAATGACAGATTAATATAGATTGGATTTACACGTAATACATAAAAACATATGCGATCATTTATATCAACGACTCATAAAATAGACATCATCTTTACCACCAAAATGTAATGAGAAAAAAAATTTTATTAAAATATTTTTTAACCCCGTCTTTAACAGAAGAGTTAATTACATTAGGATATTTTGTTGCTAAAAAATTTAATAATGACAGGTTAATATAGATTGTATTTATACACGTAATACATAAAAACATATGCGATCATTTACATCAACTACTCATAAAATAGACATCAAATTTACCACCAAAAAAAGTAATGAGAAAAAATTTCATTAAAATATTTTTTAACCCCGTCTTTACCAGAAGAGTTAATTACATTCTGGTATTTTGTAGCTAAAAAATTTAGCAATGACAGATTGGTAAATATTTTTTTCATTACGAAGAAATAGATTATTGCGTTTCAAAACCCTAATATATTGTTTTCTAAAAAAATTCATTATTTTTTATAAATTAAATAGATCCGATCGTTCAATAAGAGTACAAATAACACATAGAAAACATCATGTTGAAACTTTTTCTCTAGGAATTGAAACTAGATATTAAACTTGCGTTCGGCTCGCTCTATATTCTAGTGAAACTATGAAACTGTGATGAATTAGTTTAGCTTAGCTTAAAAACTGATGATAATTAGCTTAGAAGTTCGGTAATTTCATTTGTTCAAATAAATGATTGCGTAATACCTTCACCGTAGATGTAAGCTGAGCTGATAAGACTAAGTTGTGTGCCGTCAGCGGCGTTACACCTGGAAAAGGCTAATTTGTGTCAAGAGATTTTGAATTTTGGTCTGGGCACACAGGGCTACTAAAACAACTTGGACATGTGCTGGGTGTGAAGCTACAACATAAAAAAAAATCTCTCAGATATCTATTTTCATCTTAATGCCAAAAGGAGAGATTGAAGAGACTACCGCAAAAATGAAAGGCCAGGAAAAAAAGGCTGCTGGCGCGACTGCCGGCCTGAGTTTGAACCAATAGGTGATGCACACCGGGCATATAGGCTGCAGGGCCTCCACCAACCAGAAGATCTAAAGAGACTCACCTTGACTTTCTCTCTTGCCCGCTCCGTCAACACCTGACTTTATTGATTCTTTGAACGTTTATACATTTACAACATCCTGCTGGCAGGAGTTACACGAGGGCCTTCTGTGGCGCTCTTTACAGTCGTAGTATGCAATTTTTACAGTGAACTACAACCCCATAGTTATGGGGAGGGCTCACGAGAGCAGTTGAACGAATGAAAATGACGTGTTACAGAGTGATACAACCCCATAGTCATGGGGAGGGCTCACAAGAGCAGTTGAACGAATGAAAATGACGTGTTACAGAGTGATACAACCCCATAGTCATGGGGAGGGCTCACAAGAGCAGTTGAACGAATGAAAATGACGTGTTGACTTTAGTGAAAATGATCAAATAGTTTCAGAAATTGTAGAGAAGTTTAATTAAATGATAATTTTTAAAATTAAACTGATAGCAATGATATAATAAATAATGTTATATACATAAAGATTATACCACTGTTATTAATTTCTGACAATTTCAGAGGTCGGTGAATTCCTGTTACAGGAAGTAAAGTATAAAAAAGGGGCTAGGTTATAAAATTGAATATCTAAAAATACAAAAAATAATAGAAACAATTTAACTGATGTGCGTAAGTGCTGCTTCATCCAGCAAAAGATTACGAAGTACACGGATATAAATACGAATTAAGGGAAGTTTTAATTGTGAAAGAGTTAAAAATACAAAAATAATAATAAACAACGATGAGGAGTAAGAATCCGGTGGATGACGTCAACAGAGGTCCTTCATCCATGCAGATTCAAAACCAGAATAGGTTTTCTGTAGAGGAAAAAGACTTTAAGGTCTGAATTTCATATTTTCCTCTAAGGCTTGAGCCTTTCCCGGAATATATTGGAAAGAAAAACATTTTTTCACATAGGCTATAAATGCTTTTAAAGTTTTGCTGCATTTTTTTATAATTTAAAGACGTATCTTTGCAATTTTATAAAAGTTTATCATATAAATGCGTAGTCAATAGCATTTTCTTCGCCATCACAACTAAATACTATTAACTTAAGTGTTTAATTTCAAACAAAATAACTCCAGTCTCTAAACTTTCTTTAGCATTATATCGGCTACTACTCTACACTTCATCAATGCATCATCACTCAATTTCTTCATTATATTCTTTTTCCTCCAGTTATTCTTCGGTACCTTAAATAGTCACAGTTTGGACATTTTTCTCATTTGCATTTGACATTTATATCATTGTGTCCATTGAATTTCACCCGTGATGTTCGATGTTTTCCTTGATTCTCGAAGCATGTTAGAGTGAAACACGTCCTTGGTGGACTTTCAGCAATTCTCAAATCATACTTGTATTAAAGAGAAACCGTATGATGCGACGGTTGCCTGTATGTAATTATGTATTAAATACGTGTTAAATGTTTGTACTTGAATAAATCTTTTCGAGAATTTAATAAGGTAATCTAAATTTGCATTTTAGATTACCTTATAGTATTTTTTTCTAAACTGCTTGGATTTCGAATACAAGAGGTTGGTCTTTCAAATTTCTGTTTATTTCAATACACCATTTTCGGCTATTTAATGAAAACATAATGAACCTTTCTAATTATATTACAGCCCTAACAATGGTGAATCATTGGTTATTCAACTTTTAATTTCAGTGCAATTTTATTTACCATTATCATTTAGATTCAAATGCAAGAATATGTAAGAAATTATACTTTTTATTTATTTATTTACAACCCGCCCCGGCTCAGCCTACCCAAGAGGGTATAAGGCCTTCAACAGGCAGGAGGAGAAACATAAAACAAAAGAAATGAACATCATTAAAAAAGAATCAACAAAGAACCCCCAAGGGGTGAGCAGAACAATTTAAAAGTCATCGTTTACAACAATAACTCCGAAAAAAGATAAAGAGCAAAAACACAAAGCACAAAAAGATTAAAAGCAAAATTAACAAAACGCAAATTGCAAAAACACCAAAAGCTTAACATTAAAAACACAAAAAAATTAAGAGCAAAAACACAAAACGCAAAACTCCAAAGAGCAAAAAGTTTAATATTAAAAACACAAAATACAAAAAGATTAAGAGCAGAAACACAAAGAGCTTAACATTAAAAACACTAAACACAAAAAGATTAAGAGCAAAAACACAAAACGCAAAACCCCAAAGAGCAAACACACAAAAAGGTCAACATTAAAAACACAAAACACAAAAAGATGTGAAGGTCGAATTTTCCATTCAGGCACGGAATAAGGAGTCCCGGCACTGGGTGATCACTATTGACCCAAGTATTTTTAAGGAACTTTGGTTGAAACAAGGCCTCTACTTCAATTTTAGTAGGGTTTGTTTCACCAAGTTCATAGGTATTACACAGTGCAGAACCTGTGAGGTCTTTGGCCACACGGCTAAATATTGTGATAATAGGGATAAGCCGCCAATTCGCGAAAACTGCAGCCAGCTTAAAACTGAAAATCATTCTTGCAAGGTGTCTAAATGCAAAAAACTGCATAATGGCCAATGAAAAGTTCAAAAGAAATTCTACTAGTTGCCTGTCATGCTGCTCTGGTGGTAATATCGGATTGCGAACCGAAGAATCGTGCGTTCGATACTGCATTCCACCGAAGATTCGCAATGTTTATGTTCCTGATCACGTTAAATCTCCAGTCGTATGCCAAACATCCTCACGCAAATGTACCATGGAAGTTTTAAGGATGTAGTACCAGTTCAGATGTCGTCCTTAAGGGCCGAGGTGGCCTAGAGGTAGGTTCCCGGCTGCTGGGTGGAAGATTCAAGGTTCTAAACCCTATTCCACCGAAGATCTGCCGTATACGAGTCTCATTGCACCCCAAATCATGTATAGTGGCGAAACGCCCTCCCGCTAGCGTGGTGCGGAAGCTTGGAGTGGGAGTGTCAGTTCTCCTCGTCATCTGACCGTGGTTCAAAATCAAGAGGTTCATTCAAAAATAGCCCTCGTGTTGCCTCAAAACGGAACGCTAATGTAACTAATATAAATTGAACAGATGTCGCCCTTGTCATGTGACTACGATTCACAATGACTAGGTCAATCCTAAAATAAATCTCGTTTGGACTCTTGGCGGGGTTTCAATTAGGGATGGCGGTTATTGCAAAAAACCGGTTTTCGGTTAAACCGGCTTTTTTCACCTCCGGTTTAACCTGTCGGTTAAAACCGTTCAAAATAACCGGTTTCTGTAAAAAACGGTTTTTTTTTTTTTTCTATTTTTGAAGCAACGTTTGGGGACAGAATTGTTTATTAATAATTTATTTATTTATTTATTTTATTTAAAGAAAAGCACACTACAGAGAAAACTCCATTTACAGAGTGCTGACAAACACACAAAGAACAAAAGTCACAATGAGTAAATAAAAAATAAATAAAAAGAATATGCCTTAGAAAGCAAAAGTAGAACACAGAGAATACATAAAATCATAAAACTTATGCAAACGTATATATAATTAAAAACGAAAACACATAATCACAAAACTTTAAGACACACTATGACACCAAAAGCCGTATTTTTTAAAAAAGTTTAAAGTACATTTCCAAAAGGCACACACTTGAGATTAAAAAAAAAATGCAACACTTAAGATAAAAATAAATCAAACACGGCGCCAAAAAACTGGTCGAACACGGAAAATCAAATAACATAAAAATCTAAAATGTTGTAGAAAGGCAAAATAAAACGTATCATGTATTTGAAAGATGCAAACATTTAAACCTAAAAGCACCAAGAGACATATTAAAAATGTCAAGTTCATCAGAGAACTTGTTAAAAATTTTATAAAACCTATATAACGAGAACCTGTTAATATAATTAAATTTTGAATATAAATTTGGAAAGGAACTATGGTTTCTTAAAAATCCGGCGGGCACAGCGAAATCTATTGAGCTTATTATATCATTACAATCAATTGAACCGATTGATAATAATATACAATAAGTAAGTATTAATACAACAATTAATTAATGTAATAAGTAATGATTATCAATAAGTAATTAATACAATATGTAATAATAATAAATGAGTAATTATTGCAATAAGTATTATAGACAAAATTTTTTATTAACATTGTTTCACAAGAAATGAATTCATTGGCCAATATTTATGATCTAATCTGCTCATAAAGACTCCTTCAGCAATGTGTTGATCCGTGAGTCGACACCTCCCATCAGAAACAACATCATTCAATAACGTAGATACTAATCTTTCGGACGCCACAGAACTTCCGACTATAGATAAATATTTTTTAGCTACAAAAAACAGACGCCGTTTGCAGACAAATTTTTTTATTAGTATTGTTTTTGCAGGAAATCAATCCGTTGCCCAATATTTATCTGTTCATAAAGGCTCTTTCAGTAATCCGCCAACCAATAGCTGCCTCAAGGAAGAGGTTGTCGGTGATTGGCCTAAGATAATGAAATTCAGAGCTTTATAACTTGGTAAATTTAAGTCTAGTGGAACCTAAAATCGAGCCTATCTTTCGACCCGTTTTTTTCCGGTTTTTGGATTTAAAAAACAAAACAAAAACGAAAAAAACCGGTTTACCGAAACAAAAAAACCGGTGTTCGGTTTAAAAGGTAGCTTTTTCATATCCCTAGTTTTAATCCAGAAATAAATCAATCGGTTACGAGCGATGTGAATTATTTACTCAAATTTATCCAATCTAGAACATTTTTATTTGCTTACGAAAAAAAAAATGTAATGAAATTCTCATCTCTATATTTTAACTACAGTTAAACAACAGATAGCATTAAAGAACAAGAATGGCGAGATAACTTAATTTCATCCCTAAATCAATACGAAGACGCTATTTCACTTGACACCGAATTCGCATTTTTCTATATCCTTATCTTTTCGAGCGCATTAATAAAAACCCACTGGAGACTCCGAACGAGTCAAGAAAATTTCCATTATCTGCTTTTAACTGCAAACCGTAACTTCACATGAATTTCAAAAGACCTTTCAAATTCGCGTTGCAATGATTTTTTTCCCGCCGGTTCTTCTTTCGAAATCTTTTTCGCGGTTTTTTTGGACTACCAGATGTCACTAATGATCGCATTCGCTGTTTTCTCTCCGCCAAATGCGCCAGAGGTAAGAACTTTAGGTAATGACGTCACACCCCGCCCCCCCGGGAAGGTCGGAATGCCGTTCTGCAATTAAATAGCAATTATAGGAAAGCAGATTTATTATCGTATAAGGGCTTTATTTAGAAGTTTAGGGCTATAACAGCCAGATGGCTCATTTTCTGGAAAGTTATCATCGTTCGCGTCTTCGGCCGAAATTCGAATATTTTCTCGATTTCATAGAATCGAACAATTATTATCGGCTGCAAATAATGAACAGAAAAAGAAATTAAAAGTAATCGGTATCTCTAAAATTAGCAAAATTCATTATTTGTAAGAAAACAATTAATATAATTAAAATTTTCTTGATTTCATATAATCGAAGATTTATTATCGGCTGCAAATAATAAACAGAAAAGGAAATTAAAAGTAATTGGTATCTTTGAAATTATTAAAATTCATTATTTGTAAGAAAACAATTAATATAATTAAAATTTTCTCGATTTCATATAATCGAACATTTATTATCGGCTGTTAATAATAAACAGAAAAAGAAATTAAAATTAATTGGTATCTTTGAAATTATTAAAATTCATTATTTGTAAGAAAACAATTAATATAATTAAAATTTTCTCGATTTCATATAATCGAACATTTATTATCGGCTGTTAATAATAAACATAAAAGGAAATTAAAAGTAATTGGTATCTTTGAAATTATTAAAATTCATTATTT
>BGPR01006847.1:63872-76279 GCA_013235015.1 Araneus ventricosus
AATAACATTCCGACAGTGCAGCAAAACAGGCGTACAATTCCGACGCCATCACTCTTAAGAAAATTCTCAATATCGCTATTTATTCTTCGCGACAGCTTCGATGTGTTGCCACACAGCGGAGAGAAATACACCATTTCGATCTTCACTCTTTGTCAGGGCGTTTCGAAACTCGGGTTGCGACACATTTTTATACATTCGCAATATCTTCCCCTCCAAAAAGACGCTATTTGGATGTCAGCCTTCGAGAAAGTGGATTTGTTGGGCGAAATTGCGAGACGAAAATATTTATTCAAATGTTATTATTTATGGCGAGCTTTCGCTCGAGCGTGAATGAAACCAACGCGTAGCAGATTTGCGTGACAAGGACAGCTTCTTTTTTACGTCAATTATTGAAGGCCAAAAAAAACACCCTTAGATACCCATTCTCAACATGTGTACTTTACTTTACATAAAACACAGTTGCAGTTATTGTGTTCTGTGAAAAGAACAAAGCGATTAAAATACAGATAAACAAGGTTGTTAGGTTCCTAAAACATACTATAATATACGAAATAAGGAACTAGTACATTAAAAGGGGTTGGTGTTTCAAAAATTTAAAAAAAAGAATTTTTATATTTTTATAATTAAGTTTAGTTCAATTTAGTTTTTTTAAGGTCCCGTTTTCAATTGTGATATTTGTAACGAATAATATATATATATAAAAGATAAAACATAATAGAAAAACAATAAAATAAAATAACAAACTTTCATATCAAATTCATTCACATCAGTCATTTCATTTTATTTTACGTTTTATACTCTTTCATTTTACGATTTATACTCTCTCTCTCTCTATATATATATATATATAGAATTATTAAACTATTTAAAGAAAAGAAATTAATTAGATAAAAAAATATCGTTTGGTCATAAAAGAAATTAATTTAAAAATATCGTTTGGCTGTAAAATAAATTAATTTAAAATATCGTTTGGCTGTAAAATAAATTAATTTAAAAAATCGTTTGGCATTAATTCTTTTCTAAATGTTATAAAAATAGAGCGGCATTGATATATTTGTTTTTTGTTAACGTTTCCTAGCAACGGAGAAGAATAATTGTGATTGAACAAGGAATTCGATGTCAGTGAGTGATGTAACGTTCGTTATGTAATTGTATGTGTTTGTTTTACATATTTGTGCTGCGGAAGACGTCCAATAAACATATTATTTTTTATAAAGAAGGCTCCACGATTATTCATGCTATGCTGAAATGCATCACAGAAGTAACACAAGGAACGAACCTCGTAATTTTGAAACATGGTTAGATGACGAGTACCACAATTGAGTCAAGTAGCCAAAAAGTCCAGTTGAATAACTATGGGTCCAAAGTAGAAAAGGTATAATTTTGGTTCTATTTATCTATGATTTTTGAAATAATTTTCACTTAACTACTTTCAAATTAGGCCTATTCCTGCTGAATAAGCGTTAAAGCTTTTGCCGACTTAGGATTTAAAAAAAAATGTGCCCTCGCATTACTTAATCGAAATGCAGATACAGTCGGACCTCTATTTAACGAACCTCTGTTTTGCGAATTTCTCTATTTTGCGAACTTTTTCTTGGAACCAAGAACATTTTGCGAATTTCTTCGTAAAATAACCTCCGAATAACGAAGTGCATTCTCTATTTAACGAACTTTTTCTTGTGATCGAATATATTTTTTTCTCCCTATTTTTCAAAATATTTCTAAACATTTCAAACTTATTCTTTCTTTTAACACATTTTACGGTGATCAACGACCTTGAAGCTGGAGAATGTCAAAGCGAAAGTGCTTGAGCATCAAAGAAAAAAATTTTAATTCTGCATGAGGTGGATAAAGGCGTGAGAAAAAAGGATATTGCTTTAAAATTTAGTATTCCTCCAAACAGATTATCAACCATAATAAAAAAAAATCGCGATAAGATACAAAATTATGATTCATCGAATTCTAGTTCAAAGCGTTTAAAAGCATGTATCTATGAAGATGTGGATGGGGCAGTTTTGAAGTAGACAGTGTGAAAAATAAAAACAATACAGTAATGAATTGCGACGAAGATGATGAAGATGGAAATGATAATGATGCGGAAATCAACAAACCTTCATATGATAAAATGCTAAAATTCATTAATTTTAATATAAAATTATTTTTTAATTGAAAATACAGTGTATTCCCGTACAATGTTTTGTTTTATTCTTGTTTTCCTTGCATATTTCTTTTTTGATGGGTAAAATATATAAAACAAATCGATATTAATTTACAAAATAAAGGTGCGATTAATTACTTTTTAATAATATTTAGCGTTTATGAATTTAAACTCTGTTTTGTGTAGTTTAAAGTATTTCAAAAGGTGAATCTCTATTTAACGAATTTTCCATATAACGAACTTTTTTTCGGGATTTAGCGACTTCGTTAAATAGAGGTCCGACTGTATGAGTTGATTTTAAAGACGAAGGAACCACTACATGGCATTCACTACCGAAATGTACCAGACATTCCTAAAGCGACAGACCGCTCTATCCAAACCATCAACGTAACTGATACTGCTTTAGATATTATGATTTCCACATTGCTGGTAATAGGCTGTAGTGAATAAAATCGAGAACTATAAACGTTTCATACAAGTACCTATGTTATATACGATGGGGTACTTGGGCTGTAGCCCTGGGGCTTCAATGATCCAAGGGGCCTAAAAATTTACTATGTAGATTTTATTCTGATTTTGAACCAAAGAAATAATTATAATTTTTACTATGATAAAAGTAAAACTTTAATTAGGTCCTGTAACTAGACAAATATCAGTTTTGTGATGTTGCATAAACGTCAGTTCAAAAAAATATTCATACAGACACAATTAGTGAAGAAGTCCTAAACTATGGATGCAATAGAAATAATCTACATTATCAATGATAAAGTAAGTAGCTACATGCTGATACAAAGCATCATTGTCGTGCATCAGACGCAATTTTTTAATCACACATTATAGAACACTTTATTAAGTGTGTATTTTTTAAAAAAATATTATTTAATTATGAGAATGTTAAGGATTATTTTGACTCGGGTATCTTTTTCATACGCAATAATATTGTAACGAAAATCGTTCTGTGGATATATGGTGTAAACAGCCCAACACGCAGGATAATGGAGCATTAAGGTTTATTCTGAAATTTGCAGGAAAAACACGTAGCACAGGTAACAGGAACAATAACTCTTGTACAGATTAGCAACACAAAGAGACAACAATTCACTAGTAATAACAATAACAGAACCAACGGATTCACAAACAGTCAATAAATCACTAATAATGCCAGCAACAGCACTTTCAATAGCGTCCAGCTCACCGGCTTTCCAGCTCGCACTGCAGACGAAACTCCAAAGTCGTTCCAGTCCATCAACACACTACTACTCAATACTGCTCAGCTTCTAACAACTTACTACCTCGCACAGCGGATAGAACTCCAATGAGAGTTTCGAAAATCGTTCGCACTACAAGACGATCCCAGTCGATTAACACGTTCAAAGTCGATCAACATTCACTCACCCGAGATCCAAGCGCGCTCCTTATATAGTCTCCCCCGGCAGGCCGTGACGTCACATGGAATCATCTACTACATTCAAGCGTATCTCCTCTCCTAATAGAGATATCGAGAAAATTCCAGCACCTTTGAGATCCCAAATTTCGTTGCCAAAGTCGCCAAATTTGTCGCCAAGTGGATGGAAGGATAAGCCATGTCCAGAACGAGCTACTGCGAAAAAAAAAATTCAAGTATGACTGAAGAAAGCAAAGTCAGGTGTCCAGGAATGGCTGCTACCAGTCATTCCATACTTACCCCTGTAAAACTCTCTTCCCAATCATAAGACTAACATTGCTGGGAAGCAACTTTCCATGTTCGTAACAGTATACACCCCATAAATGTTGGGTATAAAATTTAGGGCCATATGAGCTCAAAATCTTATTACGGTTCTCCCTGGGCGCTAAATTATTCCATCCCAGGGAAGCTCAGATTTGTTAAGACGGCCCTGGTTGTATCCCCTGTAATTACGGTCCTGGCTATTAAATTTCTCTTGGTCTTCTACAACAGTGGCATCAGTTAGTAAGTACAATTTCACATCCTTTACGTAACGAACATGTGTAATCTTTTAATCACCCTATTGATAGTTTTTTATCGATGAGAGAAGACAAGAATATATAACCCATAGGCGGTGGAAAGGGAGAGCATTAAGTGACTTGAAAAGCAGGAGAGAGGAACATTTTCCTGTATCTTCTCTTAGCCTTCGTGCTGCTTCGAAAACGGGACGTTAATATAACTAAATTAAACTAAACCTGTATCTTCTCAGAATTTCCGGTTTAAAGAAGACAGTGGTGTAGCGGCTAAGGGAGGAGGAAGGGGTCAATCTCAGGGAACTCTATGAAAACAAACGATTGGTGCGTTTATGTCACTTTTTAAAGCCAAATAAGATGAGAGGAAGAAAAATAATGCTATGCCTCGCGCGCCGTTTACACTTGTTAAGCTACCAAGGACGAAAAATATCGGCGCTTACTTAGTCCTTGCGCTATAAAACTCAAACTCACCAACCAGCCGAAGTGTTGGAAATTCAAATGAAATTGTTCAGTCACTGAATGAAACGTATCTCATTGGTTAATTTCATGATGTAGCCGAAGTTATAGCACTAGTCGAAGTAGATTGGTTGTTACAATCTATATGTATTTTGTTAACTTGTGTTTTTATGATAAGCAGTCGAATGAATGGCTGTCCGTGAGTGTGTAAGCTGCAAGAAAACAGCATGTTTCTTTTAAGTAACTGTATTAAAGCTATTTTTTATTTTAAACTAACTGCCTGGGATCTGCGTTAACTCTGCAACATTACATTCACGACATGCCAACACGAAGGAGGACGAAAAATATCGTGGTCGCTTACTTAGTCCTTGCACCATTAAACTCAAACTCACCAACCAACCGAAAGAGGACGAAAAATACCTTATGATCGGCGCTTTTTTAGTCCTTGCGCCACAAAACTCAAACTCACGAACCAACCGAAGGAGAGCGAAAAATATCGTATGATCGGCGCTTACTTAGTCCTTGCGCCATAAAACTCAAACTCACCAACCAACCGAAGGAGGACGAAAAATCTTACCATGTCCAGGGTGCCACTGTTAGAGGATATTCGAGATATGGAATGGGCAAACCTTTGTGACTGGATTTTTAAAAGCTGTATATTGCGGTAAATATAGCATTTCTAATTGCTATAAAATTGCTAAGCAATTATTTAAAAATCTGCAGCAGTTTGGATAGAGCCTCTAGTTTGTCCATCACTTGGCCAGATCGTAATCTGAAGATTAGGCATAAAATGGCAGTTTAACGAAAAGATTTATCACACATACTCGTCATTTAAAACCTAAAGTTGATTTGATAATACTTGTGAAAACATCGAAACGTTGTTTATTTCCACTCTCCACCAACACACATCTTCGCGCTGTTAAGTAAAACGGAACGCCTCCCCTTCTCGCTGGGAGGGTTGAGAAATGGCCGTCATTTCGTCCCGGCCTTCGTTCCATTCATCACCGAAACCACCGGCTGGCACGAGAAATGAGCGAAATGAAGGCATGGCCCGGCTACAAGCAGTTATGAGAGGGTCATTTCGGCCCGATGTCTTTTCGACAACTCGCCAATTGACCCCGGCGCCCATCCATCAGAAGGGAGAGAAAAGAAACCGAACGCCAACCCCCTACTCACACTCCCTAACTGTCTTCCAGAATTCTTCACGTAAGGATAGAAAAGAAAAGGAAGAAGACATATCCTTCCCTTTTTTTATTTATCCTTCAGTTCCTTCCGTTAACAATCCTGTCGATCAAAGGTAGAAAGGAATTCGAGCCTTGTTTTTTTCTCTAGGTTTCATCAATTACTGTGGATTCCTCATGATCGATTTTGAATGAAAACACGAACTGTTTCGTTGTGTTGGAGACGTTCTTCTTGCTATTGGGAATTAACTTTTTTGTCTGTTCCTCAATGGATTGTGTTTTTGTTTATACTTGTTCTAATAATAATAAATTACTGCAAAGGACACTAAAGCAACTTTTATCTACCTTTCAGTATTCAGGATCAGTTCTCGAGATCGAACTTTCTTATGTCAGTTGTGATATGATATCCAATGGCTTTTGTTGAATCTTGTCTCTCACTAATAATGAATTTCAGAATTTTGAGTAATTAGTGTCAATGTACCTATTGCATGACTTATATAAATTCGTTTACTTTTAAGGGTTACATTTATTTATATATATTAACACTAAATATATTCTTGTATTTTGATTCCAGCAATTGGTTTTTAGAATTTTTTTATCGTTTTGCTGCACGCTTTTATTTAGTGCCTTTCATGCTTATGAAGGTGGAATTTCGAAATAGATTTGACATTTGTCTCTTAATATGATAGAATTATAAAATTTCGAACAATTGTGCGTCCCGCTGGCCTTTATTATTTATATATTCTCAGAATTATTTTAATATTCTCAGAAATTAATTACCAATTAATTGATTGATTTTAATTAATTTTTTATTCCATGTGAAGCACCATCTGGTGTTGAATTTCAGAACTTATAAATCACAAGATTCCATGATAATTATATGGTTGTATAAAGGCTTCGAGCATCTGTCTCTCTCTCTCTCTCTCAGTAATCTTTTAACCATCTTATCTTTTAACCACTTTTGCACACATCTTTATATTACTCTAGATTCCACATTTTTACTAATTTAAACTTCAAAACCCTAGGTCCTACTAATTATGCCTTCGAGAACAGACGCTTCATTTCTGCTCAAAAGTTAATAGCATAGTCGTAACAGACAAAATAATGGAGGTTTCTGACCATCTGCAGTCAGAGCGCAAGTGCTTGTTTTTTGAGTCCTCAGAAAGATTATTATATTTAATCCTCTGCTTTTTGAAAAATTCCATGATATAAACAGTACTATTTATGCCCAATTCAGTGCTTTTAACTTAAAAATTAATGAAAAATTGCACTAAAAACTAGAATCAAACATTTGTTCTGCTAATAGGGCATCAGGTCTTAGAACAGACAACATAAATTTTTATACTTGTTCCATTATTAGAACACCAAGTGTCTATAGTACAAAACTTTTGTTTTTACAGTTATCGATATTTCCGCTAAAAAAATTGTGTTTGATATATATTTTGGATATTTTGCAGTTGTTATCCAATTATTAACCGTAAAAATTAAAACAAAGTTGAAAGCGGATGGACGAGGCATCTCCGATAAACATGTTGCAGAAGCTGGCAAAGCTGCTGTAATGAGATGTTAAGGCAATAGTAGTTAAAAGATAAGGCAAAAAATATGTCACTTTTGTTGAAGTTTCCAGACCTGAAATTGTAAAGTTTTACAATAAAAGTAGGGGCGGAATGGACAATCATGACTTATTAATGTCATTGTACCGAACTGTGTGTAAGGTGGAAAAAATGGACCCTCCTTGTTACACTACTTTAGACGTAAATTCAACAAAATTAAATAAATTACGCCTACCTCAGTTTCCACGGGCCGGGAGCGCTGTTGAGAGATGGGGATCACTTTCTGAAATAGAATTATTGAATCCATATTCCAATGCAAAGGAAGAGAAAGCCACTGAAACGAACACGTCTTTATTTGATGGTGGCGAAATCGCCTCTGCTTACTTACATTCTCCCCGCGTAATAGTAAACAAACTGTTGCCACTCAACTACAACAAAGCAATGGTTATTTACATGTTGATAAATGTTCTTTAAAAATATGCACATTAAGAAAAGTTTGATTATATACATAAATTCACATTCAATAGAGTTCGAATGTTCATTTACACATATTATTTGTCTTTGGGTTATTTTCCCACCAATTCTCGAATAATATTCAAAAGAGTCCTGGCTGAAGATGCCTGCTCAGGATTGGTGGAAATGTTCAAGCGTCCAGTTACGTCACTCTTTGGAAGAGGACTCGTCATCTTTCATCGTTTCAATATGGATATAATAAATTCTAGGTCATGGTACAAAAGGGATGCAAACTGTTCTGGAATTCCTTAGAAAAATTAAATAGATTTAATGGACTTCACATTTCAAATAGCAGAAGATCTCTCACTTTCAAATCAGACAACAGCCCCTGCCAAACCTGGACGTCCATCAGGTACTATCCCTTCTGTACCACATCGAAAGGAAAAGTTAAATCCATCTGCCAGACCTTGCAATGACGAGAGATTTCTTGGGTTAAAGCACGTGATTGGAAGAAGTTCAAAGCAACAAAGATACAAATTGAAAGGTTGCACTTTCAAAACTACATCTTTTTGCGAGAAATGTGAAGAATATTGATGTTTTCAGGCTCAAAGAAATGGTTTCAAATCATTTCAGACAAAATGCAGTGATTTCTCACTTTTCACTTACGAAAAAAACGCGCTTAAGTGAGAGACGCACTTAAGTGAAAAACCACAAAAGGGACCTTAAAAATGAAACATGAATACAGTGTGCATATATTATTAACTAATACTATGTATATACTATTGAAAAATGTAAATAAGATTGTTTTCAAAATGCAAATACGTGTATAACTTCCGTTAATTATTTTTAAGAACACAAAGGAAATGGAAATGCTCCCGATTTTTTAAAATCTCTCTCAATGTCGATTCTGGGACATTAAAATGATCCGCTAAAGCTTTTTTAGAGGTGCAAGGATTTTCTTCTAATTTTTTTAATGACATCCATTTTATACGAAAGCTACAATTTCGTCCTTTTGGCAATTTTGAAACGTAACCATCTAATCAAAACTCCAAGGATGGTTCTTTAAGTAGCGATCAATGCCATGTGGTACGTACAGTACTAACCTCTCTAATTGGCTGCTGTACAAATGCGACTTTTACTGACGTCAATCACAAGAACCCCCAAGTACACCCCTGTGCATAAGTTAGAGGAATGTGTTCATGGAATCTTAACAATAGAGGAAAGGCGAGGGAATGCATTCCTAGAAGAACAGCAAAAAGGAGTTGTGTTCTGCTGAAAAAAAAACTTTTTGAACTAAGAAAATTTTTGCAATGCGCATAAGGGGGCTTTATTAGTGCGGCGCATAAATGAATAAAAGCTATCATTGTTTTCCTATATCACTGGCCGGGACCGCGAAGGGGTTAAGCATTCCCTGAATTGAGAACAGCGATTTAACGAGAATGCACACAAATGCCAAACGATGTGTTTCGTGTTGTTTGAGATTCTAGCATATTCGTTGTCAGCAGTGACTGAACCAGAACCAACGTCAGTTTGAAAAAAAATTGGCAAAACAATTAACCCTTCATAAAGCTGTGCTAAGTATATTTACCACCAAATTCATTATTTTTAAATGCATTTTTTAAGATTGGCATAAGTTTTCGCCAATTTTTTCGATGAAACAAAAACCGAGATGTTCCAGTTTCTTTTCTCAATCTATAACGAAGCGTCTGGAGTTGATAATTAATTATCAATTAGCAAAATTAACTAACAAAAAATTAATGTCATCGAATAAGCTAAATGAATTTCTTTTCTTAACTCTTTAATCCCCAGGCGACTTTTTTCTTCTAGCTCTATTGGGAGGCTAAGACATGAATTGGACTCCCCAACCCGGGTGGTCATTCTCTCCACCCCCTGCTGTATCCTTTCCTTAAGGCGTAAGGAAATGGGCTGTGGTTGGCAAGGATAATTGGACTCCCTACAGCGCTTATCTCCTAAGCGATCTTAGAAACTCACCTCCCTTCAAATGAAGCCAACCGCCTCAGACCGGCCTTCGTCGTCGTTAAGGGAAAATTTCTAGACCGCCCCAGACGGCCTCGCTCGGCATGAGAGGGTTAAATGATTGTTAAATAATGTAGGGGTTAAATAATGACTTTAAAGGGTTAAATAATGTCTGTAGATTCTAAAACACTTTGGAAATGACATTCATTTTAATTAAGACAGAATTTATGATTATTTACAAAGTGTGTACATTTTTGTGATACCCTGTATAAAATAATTAATACAAATGCACAGCTATTCGACTTGACTCAATGAGCACTTGCTGTAACGTCTTGGAGTTATGCTTAAAAGAACATTCACAGCTAAGTTAAATTTGACATAATTTATTGATAATTTTCCTGGAGTAAATATAGAGTTATAAACAAATATCAAATTTCTAGGTTAATCATAATATAATAAAGTAAGCCCGAAGGCGGGGTGTCCGTTCACTGGTAAAAGAATCAGCGAGAGCCGCTAAATTGTCCAAATCGGACCACCGTGGAATAGGGCCACCAGTTTGGCTGTCGGGATGTCATCTCCCCTTTAGTTGTTGAGTCCCGACCTTATATCGCAAAGGAAAATCCCTTTGCGTTCTCATGGACACACACCTGTAAGCACAAAAACCACCTGTTCAGGAATGTTGCCTAATTCCGTGCAATAGGTAGATGAAAGTTCTGCACCGTGCACCAAAGTTCTGTAATGAAAGGCAGTTCAATAGAGGGGTGAGGATTCCAGGTGCTTGAAGAAACGTCAACATGAAAGGTAAGGGAAGATGTCCATTTTTCAGATGAAACTCAAAGTGACCAGCGCCTGGGAACGCACACACCCAGTCTTAAATCAATGTCAGCTGTCGGAGGAGGGCATACGTCACACTTGCGCACGAAGATTAAGCAGTCTCATTGAGTTAGTTAGGGGAAAAAATTCTAAATCGTGAGAGCGGATCTTACCTTAACTTCCTCTCGCTCAAGAGAACTTCAAACTGTCTACTGTTTAGCAACTGATTCGGAAACCCTCCGAGCTTTTGCGCATGCGCCGGGCTGAGTTATTTTCATCAAAATAGGGGGGAAGTGAAGAATGGAAGGGTGATGTTTACATTTTACTGAGCGTGATCTAACAAAGAACTCCGGGAATGCGCTCATATGACTCATTGCCTGGCACCCCTTTCCGGTGTAAAATCGTTCAAAAGTGGTAGTCTCGGAATCCGTCACTAAACAGTACAGACGTCTTCACTCCCTGTTTATTATAGAATGTCTATTTTCTTGTCCAAACTGGTCTGTACTGATCGGTACACCTGGAGGGAATCATTTTTACATGTGTTCCTAACCAGATAACATATGATTAGCTAAAATGCCATATGTGAATGGATTTTATTTAGGATTTTTGCCTCTTGATTTTTCAGAATGTTTCTCGTTTTGCGGTTGGACAGAATTCAGGCCACAAAGGATATACTTTTGATTTATAATCTTACCCTTGACAGAAAATTTTGTCCATTTTAGAACTCCTATGGCGAGTGGTCTTTGAAAATGTTCGTCATTCGTGTTCTTATCCATTCATTCCATTTTGAATAATCTCTTTTACATTCTAAATTCTATTGTATGTGTTTTAAATATTAATTGTTGTAATTTTTTTGTTGATGCAATCACTTGAGATGTTGCGTTGAGCACACAAAAAGGTGTATTGTTATCGTTTTTCGTTTAAATCTTCTGTTTCTTATTTATAATTTTTTTACCTTTTAATTTATATTTCTATTATTTGTTTCTGTATTATATTAAATATAGCTGCATATGCGCCATTCTATAAAATACTAAGAGTTTTTAATTAAGTTTTGATTAATTAATTTATAGTTAATATCTTTGTTAAATTTTGATAATTTTAACTGATATGTGAGTGGAGCAACACTGGGTCTTTACCCAACTACCAATTTTGTCAACTACCAACTTTGCCAACTACCCAATTTTGTCTTCTAAACTCTTGAGAATAACACTGAAGCTGTAATGCTTGCTGTTACTAATAGGATACCTATTGAAATTTTTATTAAATCAATTTACAACATATAGCTGACAGCCTGGGCCCTGTAAAAAATAAAAATAAACTGATGTCTTTCACTTGAAGTTGCAACTTTTTAGCTTTGTTTGTATGGTTCAGAATACCATATTTTATTCTGCAATGTTGAAGGAAATTCCTTATCCACATTAAAATTCATCTGTGTTTCACATTATGGAATTTTATCTGGGAATTTTTTTTTTCTGAAATAAAGCCCAGTGTTCTCAGTTGGTAACAGACTGTTTTTTTTCTGCCATAAAATATACTTTTCCCCATGTTTTATTCAAGAAATGAAAGTCAAAAAAATTAAAATTAATTTTTAAAAAATCGGGCTTTCATGGGTTAAATACTCAGTCGCTACAGATTCATCAAGGAAATAAAGATATTCAGAGCTGAACTTACATACATACATAACCCACGCTGACCGACTCACCCAAAAGGTTTAGAGTCAGCAAGGATCGACGGGGAGGAGTCGGACCAGTCATGAAAGAAAAAAGTTACAATATTTCGAAGGTATGGATTACAGAGCTACGTGCAAATAGGAAAAAAAACACACAAATACAAACAAAAACACATCAATTGTGTTTCATG
>BGPR01006848.1:0-24272 GCA_013235015.1 Araneus ventricosus
ATATATTTTTCCATCTGTTACTATTCTGCATTTTTTTGTCTTCTACTGATTTATTTCAATTGTTTTTTTTTTTTTTTTTTTTTTTTTTTTTTTTTTTTTTTTTTTTTTTTTTTTTTTTTTTTTTTTTTTTTTTTTTTCATACCTTTCGAATTGATATGAAAATGTTTGTTTATTTATTTTACTGTTTTCATTATGTTTTCCTTTATATCTGTTACTGAATAAGGTTGTAGCTTTAGCGCCAACGCCTCAATTTTACTTTCTCTGCCTGTGTCCTATTTTATGAAATGAGATTGAACTTTAAAGACTGGCAAGATGACCCACCTGCTCAAGAGAAGTCCAGTGCTCACTGGGTTGTTTCAGAATTTCACCTTGATCTGTATATCATGCGACCCTGACATCCCATTTATAATTTTTCATTTTCGATTGATAATCTCTATCTGACCATAGTGCTTTGAACTGCAGCTTATATCCATTGTGTTATGTGATATATTTATATATATTTCCATCACATTGTTCGTATTTGTGTCCTTACTGACTTATTTTCAATCTGCCTTTATTCTATCCTTCGAATAACTGTATGAATCGTTCTATATTTATTGTTTTTCATTATGTTTTGCTCTTTATATATATATATAAATATATAATATATATATATATATTAATGCTTTTCAACCATGTATACTTTGAAAATTATAGAAAATACAGAAAGTTTTAAAATAATATTTTTTTAAAAACTGAGAAATCGAAGAAATGATTGAAATATTTATTTTATGCTAAATATATATAATAAAAATTGGTTCTAAATATATACAACTTGGGGAGAGTATTTTGTATAGTGATAGTTATCTGTATGGTGTTTCGTGAAGCATTTCTGTACTTCAAAGAATTTTGAGATATAATAAATATTTGAAGCTTACTAAAACTGTTAATTTTTCATAAAAAAAAAAATGCTTCGTTTTATATTTAAAACATTCTTAAAAATATTACTTGATTTTAAAATTGACTTAGTTTTTAGAGAAACATCATATACAAACAATCTTGGAACAATACTATAGGACTCTGATTAGATAATTGGGAAAATGTCATCCTGATGGCTAAAATATCCCTGATAATCCAATTATGTAATTTTATTGAAAATTAAAACATAGTAAATGTAAAATTATTATACAATACGACAGTTTAATTAATACAAAAGAAAAAAAGAATTAAATAAAAATTTTAATGGTATTTGATTTGCACTCCGTACAGCCTAAAAAGGAAAACAGAGATGAATTTCACCGTTTTGTTAAGAATGAAACAGTGGAGAAGTCTGCTTCTTGCTTTTCACACTTCTGACGAATATACTACGGTGATTTCTGCTATCAATACACAATATGAAGGTTTGAGGTATTCCAAATATCTGTCAAATCTTGCGCTTCCTTTTTTTTGGGGGTCTGTCCCGATAATCCAAAACTGGGATATCTGATCTGTTAATCAGAGTTTACTGTATTTAAGTTAAATTACTTTGTCTGAAATTTTATTGACTCATTTCTTTTCAAGTATCACAAAGTATGTAAAACCAGTAATGAATGTCTGTTAATATGTTGATTATAAAATGCTAAATTTTAGTATGAGTGTGATCTCGTTCATTTAAACCAACGCCCACGGAAGGGGATGTCTAGGATTTAGTAGGGAGTTTTATTAATACTAACTTAGGAACAAAAAAAATAAAGTAAAATAAACGAGTAGACTCTCAGTTACAAAACATTTATTGCTACTTGGGAGGAATTTACAGGGTGTCGTACATAGAAAGCTGAATGAGGTTGAGAATCATAGTCACATTTAAACTAATGGAGACTAATGAGGGATGGATGTTGGACAGAATGTTACAGTATGAGATTACAAGGAAAGTTAGATTTACAGTGTTAAATGGCAACCTGGAGACTGGGTGTTTAATTGGTGCCATGACCTGACTGATTTACCACAGAGGACTGAGAGGAGGTTGAATATGGATGGTTTGTCTATGTGTGCTTGCTGCTCAGCGGCCCATTTTGTTGTAGTGATAAGCTGCCTGTAGTCTCAATGCCAGAAAGCACCTGGCTCCATCTAATGCCAAACCACTAGAATCTATTTCATCCTTTTATACAGTGATGAATTATTCTTTACGGTATCTATATGAATACTAATGGTAATTAATGTAACATAACCAAGAGAATCAAATTTACTTCAAAATGACAACTTTTCAGCCTGGTCTTTCAGGAACTAGCGAAGTGTAACTTTTCAACAAGAAAATAAAATGCCCCTAAATAGCTCTTTGGCCAAGACAGGTACACCAGCCTAGGTAGAAACCTTCATTTCTACCAAATTTTTGACTCTCTAAATGCTCTTGCAAAACGAATTTAAAAGTTTACGGCTCTACTGCATTAATTTTCATTTTAGTCTAATTTAATAGCACTGTATTTCTAGAGATTCATGCACCTTGATTTTTTTTAAATTGACATTATTTAAATAAATATTCCGAAATTTGGTTTGCTGTATTTAAAGCTAACTCATCATCAAACTATTGATGATTACTTGCATTATTACCAAATAATTAGTTTGTGGTTATAGACTTCTAGAGCGAAATCTCATTACTCAGTACTAAAAATGATATCTTGTTTCCATGCCAAAATCTTAGGTGTATCTCATATCTGACTCTTTTCTACTATTTTTTGTATTGAATGCTATTTGGTTAAGTTGGTACTAAAAAAATACAGATTTTATTATTGAATCTTTCAGTTTGCAGCCTAACTTTGTACCTTGTCACCACGACAAAGAACTTTGAGGAAATTTTTTGAAATCTCAAACTTTGGCGGTAGTACAAAGTGTCAAGGACAATGACATTTAATTCACCCTCAGGTAAATGATAATATTTTAAACCAATTGAAGAAGTCTTTAGAAAGCCATGGACTTCATTCGAATGAAAAACTATTCTTTTAATTTACCAAGCTCGTCAAGAGTGGAGTACTGTTTGGTGCATATCTCCCATGCACCTGGATGGTAATTAGTACGTGGTACGTGCAAAATGTAATATCCTTCAACTCAGGAAAATGAATTCAATGGCCATTCGTTTGCTTTTCAGCGGCGAAGAAGTCATTGGTTTTACTTGTAACTCAAAAGACATTCTGATCGGGTCTGGCCAGAACAAGAGTCGACAAAGCCTGAATGTATGAGAAATAAGCTAACTTTAGTCCTATCGTTTGATAAGTGGAAAGGTGTCCGGCCTAGCCCCATCCGACTTCCATTTTGTTTTCTAATTCAAGAAATTTCTACCATGGCAAGAGATGATGAGATCATTAACGTCCGAACTTGTCTAGATGCAGGCGCTGAATTCTAATAAGCAGTAAGTGCTGTGGGCAATTAGTGCCAAGATGGTGATACATGCCTTAATTCAAAGCAGGAATATACTGAAAAAAGTAGTTTATGTGTGTAGATTTTTCTGTAATAAAATACAAATGAAAACAAATTAATCTTTTCAAATACCTAAAACAAAATTTGTTTCTGATGAGCTTGAAAATGGCATTTTGAAATGAAAATGAATGGATTGACGCTTTTATATAACACCAGTTCAGATACCTAAATGTCGTCTGAATTATCTAAACTTATCTTCGACTTTAGTAATGATCTATCTCTTTTGTGGACCCAAGAGGCCACTAGATTTTTTACAATCTTTCACTAAAAAAGCTTTTTCGGAAACGGAAGATTACCTAAGTGAAGGTGGGGAAAAGATCATGCACTATTTGATTCTGTTTTCCCAAATCGTTCTAACATGTGTATACTCCGATTTCTATTCCTCATCGGTCTACTCATGAGTTCATTCCTGCT
Source organism: Araneus ventricosus (assembly GCA_013235015.1). Taxonomy (NCBI): domain Eukaryota; kingdom Metazoa; phylum Arthropoda; class Arachnida; order Araneae; family Araneidae; genus Araneus; species Araneus ventricosus. The sequence goes on from BGPR01006848.1 coordinate 3,844, forward strand.
CCAGAGCCTTGACTCCTCTCTGCTTCCCTTCAAATCATCCTCTGCAGACAACACAAGCTGCTCAACAAATGTTACACCTGCCAGCACTTCTTAAGTTTCATCTGCAAGGTTATGAAAAAGTGTGATGTTTCAAGGTTTAATACACCTCAACCTTGTTTAATGAAATGAAAGCCTCAGCCCTAGGAATTATTGCCCATTCTATTAGGGAATAGAAATTATAAATACCGGCGTGCTCAAACGAGGGAAGAGTCCTTTGGATTCTTGTTCGCATTGCGAGTTGGTGAGCTGTTAGATTGTTATTATTAGCGATGTACTGTCTGCTTGTGTACAAGTGCAAAAAATTCAAGAATTATGGCCCTATCTCTCATAGGAACCAAGATGTGTATTTTTCTGGAAAATTCTATTAGACGTCACGTCCTGTCAGAAAGCTATAAATACCGGAGAAGTTCAAACGAGTGAGCGATCTCTTTGGAGTCTTATTCGCAGTGCGAGTAAGTCAGCTGTTAGAAGTTGAACGCTATTGTTAGTGCTGTTTCTGTTGTTATTAGTGATTTGCTGACTGTTTGTGTTGCTAATTTGTACAACTGCTGTTTCTCTTGTCACCTGTGCTTCGAGTTTTCTGGAATATTCGTTAAATAAAGCGCGGCTTTCAATTATCCAGCTAGTGGACTGCTTTCACCGTATACCCACCAGACGATTTTCGTAACAATATTCATTACCTGAATCTGTGTTCGTTGTCTGAAAACAAAATTCAAAGCCATAAGTGCTTGTTGTCCGATATGTGCGCAGATCGAAATTTTTGTTAATGGCTGTGCAATTTTGTGACTTTTCCTGGCTTTGATTTTGTAATAAAAATAATTATCTTATCTTATATGGTTATAAATGAAATTTGATAATCCTCACGATTTCTTTCAGTGGATACTCTACCTTTCGGAGGAGTTGGAATGAGTGGAATGGGAACCTATCAAGGAAAATATACTTTTGATACATTTTCTCACAAGAGATCTGTGCTGGTCAGATCACTGAACGTATTCGGAGAATATATGGGAAAGTAATAAGTTTTCTTTTAATTAATTTGTTTTTCTATTTATTACTCATCTTGATGTTTAAAACTAATAACTTAATCTTCGTAGCTAACATTTTGATTAAAGTAATACAGCAACATCTCTCAAACATCTTACTGTTCTTGAGATGTAGTGAAATCAAACACCATTTTGGTTAGTCGAGCGCGAGTAGGGGTGTAGTGGAGCCGGCACGCACCGGAACGCCGTTCCGGCACTGCTCTTTTTACTTTCTCGTATACGAAGTATACAAACGGAAAGTATTGTAATCGTCAAAAAAATAGAACACGAGATTTTGAAGAATCTCCACGTTTTAGACCTCCCTGAGTCCGAAAATCACAATTTTGGAATTATGTCTGTGTGTCTGTGAACACGATAACTCGAAAACTGTTAGAGATACAGGGATGAAATTTGGCATGTGATCTCTACACATAATTTGTAGGTTTCTATCAAATTTTGGAGAAAATCCGCTTTCGGGAAGTCTGTCTGTCCGCGGTCAGGCGAACACTATAACTCAAAAACTTGAATAGGTATATAGATAAAATTTGGTACACAGTTTTATCATCATGAATGTAGTTCCGTATAAAAGTTTGGGCCAAATCCGTCAACGGGTTGACTGTCTGTCGGTCTCTATAATCGCATACTTGTTAAGCATTCGTTTCAAAACTAATCTCCATGCGCATGCATACTGGTAGCAAGCGGGAGGATTACGTCACTTCGTCCTTGAGACGGAGTTTGTGATAGATTCGCTTTATCTAGTGTTTTGTTTTCGCTCGCTCGTGCCCTCGCATTAGCGGAGCATTCTAGAGTGTGATGCAAAATAAATATTGCTTAGTTTTAATACATAGGCATCTCTTTGAATATGATTCTTCACCTAAATATTTTACAATTAGTATAATCTACAATGAAAAACCTTCTGATAATCGTTGCATTGTGGATTACAGTAGGTTCGATTTTTTTATCTCCGCAGGGGGAGGGAAATGACAAGTTTTTGAGCAGTATAAGAGAGAGTTTAGGGGACGCCACTCCCAATGGTTTCACGAGATATAAATAAGAAAAAACTTCCTTAAACCAACGCGATTTTTGCCTCCCAGGTTAGAGCGTTCCGGCACTGCTTTTAGAGCGTGCTTACTTTGCGACTACACCACTGGGCGCGATTGAAAGCAGATTTTCTTAGAATCTTCTGCACCTCAATCAAACTGCAGTCGATAAAACCAATAATTAACCAGCGGGAGTAACCTCCCCAAATATTTCTCGTATCCGTCCTAACATGGGTGGAGGGAAAATACACAGAGAGGCACTAACATGGATGATTCCCCTAACACATGTGGGAAAAAATAATCCAAACTGCAGTAAAACACACCAAGCGTCCCTAAACAGGTAGAGAAAAAATAAAACAAGCGGCGTAAAACGAGTTTCCCTTGGCGCATATTGGCGGATTCTCGCCAATACACAAATGGTCCTTGCATAATGTAAAGAAAATCGTTATGCGATTTGAAAGCATTTTTTTTTCCGATTGAAACGAAAACTGGGCATGGGTCTACAATTAGGATTAGAAGTCCACATACTAAATTTCAATTATCTAGGTCGTTGCATTTAGGAGTTATGGTGTTAGGAAGCATGTTATTATACAGACAGGCATAAAGTCAACGCGTTGACGGATTTGGTCCAAACTTCGAAACAAACCTACATTCCTGATGATAAAACTGTTTACCAAATTTTATCCACCTAGCTATTTAATTTTTTGAATTATCGTGTTCACATGAACACCGACAGACAGACAGACTTCCCGTGGACGGATTTCGTCCAAAATTTGATAGAAACCTGCAAATTATGTGTAAAGACCACATAACAAATTTCATCCCTTTATCTCTAATAGTTTTCGAGTTATCGTGTTCAAAGACAGACATAATTCCAAAATTGTGTTTTTCGGACTCGGGGAGGTCTAAAACGTGGAGATTCGTCAAAATCTCGAGTTCGAATTTTTTGACGATTACAATACTTTCTCTTTGTATACTTCGTATACTAGAAAGTAAAAAGGTATTGATTAAGTTCCATTCCTTATTTTTTGAAGTACTGCTTACGTTATTCATGCAAAACAATATTCAGTTTTAGAACTGTTAAGGTATTGATGAAACAGAACAATCTTTTTTTTCCCCCAAGGAGAAAAAAATTTGCAAAGCTTGTAATCCAAACTAAACCAGCGGGAGTGGTCTCCCCTAAACTTTCTCGTATACTTTCTAAGTGGAGATTCGTCAAAATCTCGAGTTAGAATTTTTTTGACGATTACAATACTTTCTCTTTGTTATACTTCGTATACGAGAAAGTGAAACAGACAAACAAACCTGAAATCAAATATCTGTTGCCACATTTTAAAAAAATATTACTTGAAATTCTGCTTTGGAATTGAATTCCCAAAAAAGAAATTTATTCTACCATAACCGTAACAATTGCAAAAGCGCGTAAATAAAAGATTTGCTGAAATAATGAGATCGGTTTGAATTTTATTTACAACAATAAAAAAATTGTTGCAATTCATGTTTGAAAACACTATTTATTGTTGTACGATTGCTACCAGTACTTTGCGCATGAGAATCGTATTAAAAGAAATTGAATATGCAATTTGAACGCCTCTTTTTGACGGATTTGGCCCAACATTTTATACGGATCTACATTCATGACGATAAAAGTGTGTACCAAATTTTATCCATCTAGCTATTCAAGTTTTTGAATTATAGTGTTCACATGACCGCGGACATACAGATAGGCAGACTTCCCGTTGACGGATTTTATCCAAAATTTGATAGAAACCTACAAATTATGTTTAAAGACCACATACCAAATTTCATCCCCGTAGCTCTAATAGTTTTCGAGTTATCGTGTTCACAGACAGACAGACATGATTCCAAAATTGTGTTTCTCGGACTCGGGGAGGTCTAAAACGTGGGGATTCGTCAAAATCTCGAGTTCAAATTTTTTGCCGATTACAATACTTTCTCTTTGTATACTTCGTATACGAGAAAGTAAAAATTGAGTAAATTCGACAGTAATTGCCAAAATTTTGACATAACCTAAAATTGTAATTCCTCGCATGCATTTTATGTTTTACAATTTTATGCAAATACACAGTAGATCCTCCATTAACCGAAGTGGTCGGTACCGTACCTCCGTCGGTAAATCGAAAACTCCGGATAAAAGAGAACACTTAAAAATGGCCGACAGGAGACCGCAGAAATTTTAACACTGGATTTTAACAGGGGTGGCGCCAGAGGGAGCATCAGAGGCCCTGGCCCTCCCTTCGGGGAAAATTTTTTCTATCCCCTCGGTGAAAATATTTGTACGGGGTATTCAACTGTAGTTGATAAATAATAATCTGGCGAAAATTTGGGACCGATTTCATCACACTCATCCCCCATACAGCAGGTCGTGCCCCGTCGAGCAAATCGGGTCCCCCCGTCGGGCAAACTCTAGCGCCATTCCTGGATTTTACACCTGTACGAAATAACTAAATATGATGTTTCTGAGCTCTGAGTCGGGCAGAAAGTAGGCAATAGAAAGGCAGAAGGCAAATGGTCTTGGAGACTAATGAAATTTTCAGCAAAGGGGGACAATAGAATGGAATTTCCGACAGATGGGGGAGAAAGAGATAAGATATAGGCATGTCGGCACTGCCTGCAGTAGGAATAGCTGCCGCCGAAGGTGACCTTGAAGTGATATTGTTTATTTACCAAAAAAAAAAACAACTTAAGGAAACCGACGTCGGTTAAACGAGGTTTCGGATAATCGAGGTTCTACTGTAAGCAAAAAACTGAAATTATAGCGATTACTATTCTACAATACCGAAATTATATATAAGCATTTATGGGGGGTGCCTTATAATCCATTGTTGTGTACTCGAGTTTCTTGAAAAAGATGAATAAACCTAGTTTTATTTTTGTTGCCCAAATTATTTCTAATCCTTATTTATTTGTTTTCTTTTTCCTCTAGAGCCCGGTATCCACCTTATTTTATTTATTTGTTTTCTTTTTCCTCTAGAGCCCGGTATCCACCTTATTCTGAAACAAAGAATAAAATTTTAAAGACTTTTCTCGTCAAAAGACCAAATATCATTCCATCTTTCTTGCCCAAGCTCCTCATTTTCCTATTAGGGATGATTGTGGCTCTTATACTGAAAGACGTCTTAAAAGTAAGTGATATTAAGGACCCAAGAAAATAAAATCAAACTGCTTATTGGCATTAAATAATGTGCACATTTTTTTTTTCTTCAATTTAATTTGAAACATTTTCACCAATACATAAATTTCTGAAACTGTATGATAAATTTGAGTAAAAGTTGATTAACGAAGAAAGATTTTTAAAAAAAATGCTGATAAGTTTTCAGTTCTATTACATTTTAACGTATATTTTGTCAGAATTTAGAACCCTACTTTTCTGTAATTTTATCTACTTTTATTACTAACATTCGATTTATATTCATGAAAATAATAATCCGAATTAAATATTTACGGAGTGGTTAGCATTAAAGTATCTGCTCAGAAAGCCGTAGAGAAAAACCGGAGTTCATAATAATGTGAAACCTGGATTCATAAAAAAAAAATCACGATCATGAATAAATTACGACGAGGATGATTAAATTATGTTTATTGTAAGGACTGTTCATCTATTTCCCTCTATTGTTCATTTTTTGAATTTTTTTCATGCCATTCAGTTTCACTTTTTTTTATGAACCCAGGTTTCACATTATTATGAACTCTGGTTTTCCTCTATAGCATTCTGAACAGAACGCTATAGATAAGAACGATATGTTATGAACTCTGGTTTTCCTCTATAGCATTCTGTTAAGAACGCTATAGATGAAAACCAGAGTTCATAATAATGCGAAACTGGGTTCATAAAAAAGTGAAACTGAATAGCATGAAAAAAAATAGAGGGAAATAGATGAACAGTCCTTACAATAAACATCATTTATTCATCCTCATATAGTAATTCATTCATAGTCGTGATGCATATTAACTGCAAAGTATAAGTGGTTTAGGAGTGCGATGCATACTAGGAATTTTCATAAACATCCAAACGTCTATTTAATTACTACGAGATAGTGTTCCAAACTAAAAAAAAATTAGTTATTTTTACTTGATGTTTTTTCTTTTTTTTTTGCGTAATTCTTTTCTTCAATACTCTGAAATATATATAAATAAGATTCGGAGATCTTATGACCACTGGTCATTCCCTCCTTCTACAGTGAATTGATCAGGGGTATTATAATTGTAACCACCCTGCATATCATATACAGTAGACTCTCTCTAATCCGACACATATGGAACCGGACACCTGTCGGATTATAGAGAGTGTCCGGAATATAGAGGGTCAATAGAAAAATAATGTGCTGAAAGGGGAAAGGTTTCAAGTTTTAATAGGAAAGAAGGACTCGTCACCAAGTAGCATGTTCCAACAGGTGCGTCAGACTACGAAGTAACGAGTGTCGGTTTAGAGAGTCTACTGTATTCATGAACAGATAAAAAAAATCCTCCTCAAGATATTAATGTTGAGGATTCTTCTTCTTCTTTATTAGCATTGCATAATGCTATATTATTGTACTTATTGCCGTTCATTTTAAAATTAAAATTGTGTAATTATTACTTTTCTTTACTTAAAATAAATATGTTTTTATCCTGACACAATAATGTTGATGACGGATCATCAACACATCGAATCGATTTCGAGATAACGTATAGGTACCGACGACCATACTCAAGTGATTTCGGTGTAAATCGAAATTTTATATTTGTTTTATATCTTGCATTTTTATGTATGCACAAGGGTATGGAAATCATGCAAATTTGAATTAACGACAAATACGGAAAATCGAAGAAAACCCGCATTTTTTCGAAGAAGTATTAGATAGTGTCTTACTGTACTCAGTTCCACTATTTTACTGTATCAATGTTGTTATCTATAATTATATACAGTAGAACCCGAGATATCCGAACCCCGTTAATCCGAAATTCCAGATAATACGAACGCCTTTTTAAAATTTCCTGAAAAAATTTTACTGAAAAAAAAGGAAAAATAACAATTGCGAATAAAAAACAAAGCTAATGTTTATTCCTAACTTAAAAGAAGTATTTGAAGTGGTCTTTAAGAATGAATACAGCACCTTAATTAGAAGAAACAAACTCAGATATCTTCTTTTAAGCCTCAACTTGTTTACCACTGTACCGTGCGAATCTCCGCGGTCTCTTTCCGTACGCTTTAACAGACCACTAAGAATCAATACTCTACTTCAGTTGGCTTATCAAGAGTATTTCCCGGATAATCTGGATTCCCAGGAATCCGAACACAGGTTAGCCCCAATTAGTTCGGATTCCCGGTATTCTACTGTATATCCGGGTAAAAAATACCTACATAATTTGCAGAAACTTTTTTTTGCTTATTCTCCTACTTATTGCAGTCCAAAGTTTCTGGGTTAAAAATCACCAACCAAGAAAGTGAAAATTAGGTTGATAAAAATTAATCAAACAGGGGATCCTAGAATATCAAAAAGAGGCAAAATCCTGCACTTAAGTGAAGTGTGACCTATCACTTATGTCATACCCATCCCTCGTAAATAAAACTTAATCAAAACTTGTCAAACTGCAGTGTGTGCAAGACCGATCCACTTATTGAAGGCACCGCTGCGTCTTCAATGGTGGAGGCCCGCGGCCTATACAAAGAGTTACCATGTAAATAGCGTCAAGTGTTAGCTTAAATAGATGTCAATCTGGCTACCGTTGATGATACTATGATTTATCGCCCTTTTATCAGAGATAAAAGAAGGCGACATAATATTTGATGAAGAAGTTATCAAGAGCGAAAGTGTTCCATCCACACTTCGCATGTTCGGCTGAAAATGAAGTGAAACGAGAAAAAAAATGAAATAAGTGCTTAGGGAAAATGGGTTTGTTTCTCACATTAAACTAAGATGGAATTACCCTGCATGATGAAACAACTAAACTGCACTTATTTGCTTGATTTTTAAAATAACAGACATGGGATATGCTGTATGTATCGCATTAAAGTTTATTATTATGCATACTTAGTAATTAATATACCCCCCATTACGCTTATAATTGCATCCGCGATGTTAATCTTTTTCCAATTAATTAATTATCAGGTGTTACTTTTTCCCCTCTTGTATGACACTAATTTCAAAAGGATACAATAAAGGTTTTTATCTTGTTCACTGACAATTTGTTTTCGCTAAATTTATTTGCGAGTCATTCAGTTAAATTTAACAACAAATCATTTATGGAAAGAACCTTATACCCCCGACCTTAATTTTCTTCGGAGCAACTCAGATAGTCTGTACGATGGAAGCTTCGAAGTATATCATTGCGCTCAGTTAAATAGTCTCGAATATGGTTCATATGCATGTAAAATAAATAATATAATACATGAAAAGATTTCGTTTTAAACATATATAATCTATATTATATGTAATAAAACTCTATTTTAAAAAGGAAACTTTGTTCACTTCTCAGAAATCTTTAATATGCGTAGAAACAAATATTATGTCACTTACGCTTGCAGTGGCGTAGCGAGAGTAAATGGCGCCCGGGTCATAATGAGATTTTTCGTCCCCGCCCACTACCATTTGTCATCATCAGTGATTTAATTTGTTTAAACGGCTCCCGGGCCATGGTATTTTTTCGCCCCTGATCGTATTTGATTTTAGAAAATGACATAAATGCAGTAACGTTTTATCACTATGGCCAGTGGCGTAGCGAGAGTAAGTGACAATCGGAAAATATTATTTTTATTAACGAAGGACTACGTTCCTCCCATTGGGGTCTCAGGAAGGTATTTGATTTACACGCCAAAACACCACAAAAAAAACGTTGTATGGGAGATCCTCTATATCTTGGTAACTGCATATGTTAAAAACGTAACTAATGTCTTATTTTAGAGATAAAGGGTAACAACAGAAGTTACAAAAAAATTGAAGATCGGAATTGTAGTTCAGCGACTAACGAGTCGCAAAGTTGGGCAAAAAAAAAGCAAGAATTGGTGACGCGATCCTCTATATCTCGGTAACTTCATATGTTAAAAACATAACTAGTGTCTTGTTTTAGAGATAAAGAGTAGCAACAGAAGTTACAAAAAAAATTTAACTTCCAGAAACACAAGAGTATCGCGAGTAACAAAGAGAATCCGAGAAGCTTCGAGAACCAAAAGAGTTACGCGAGTAAAGTAGTCCTACGCCTTTATCATCAGCGGCTGTTTGAAAAAGACAGCCTCCTGTCTTTTTTTTTTATCCCAGTCGTCCTCAGTGGCTGAACAGGCTTAAATGGCGCCAAGGGTATGGTATTATTTTTTGCCCACTCATCATATTTTGCTTTAAAAAGGGCATAAACGCAGCTAAGTTTTGACTCTATGGCAGGGTTGCCAGATTAAAATGTCAAAATAAGGCCAAATTTGAAAAACTGAATGAAGTACTTATTTTTCGCTAAATTTACGATAAAATGCTTTATTTTATAAAAACGAATCACTTGAGAATGACGCGTATGATCAAAACTCCATTAATGAAGCAATATTGAAGTGAAAAATTCTTTAACCACACCATAAACAGCTTTACAATGAAAAGTGATGGCTAAATCAAATAGCTGAACATAGTATATTATCTCATGAGTGAACGAATGTATGCTAGGTTATTTTTCAGTTCTGTCATAATAAATGAAAAGTGATTCCGTACTCAAGATAAATAATAAATAATATAAAAAGTTTATTCCATTAGTATAAATAAAATTGATTTCAGACTCGTAATAAGCGTTTCAAATAAGCTATAAACTTTCCAAGAATGTTCTGTTTTTAGTTTCGATATTACTCACCTAATATCCAGATCGAATCCGTTCTAAATATTATTTTAGAATATATAAAATTTTATATAAAAAAACAGTAGAAATAGTTGTAAAAAGCAGTTCTAAAAATCATGAATGAAAATAAAGCCAAAAAAGGCCAAAAATGAATTTAAGGCCAAATAAAAATTCTTAAGGCCAACCGCTTTGAAAAAAGGCCAAATTTCGAAAAGGTGGCCTTAAAAGGCCAATATGACAACCCTGATCTATGGCCCCCCTAAAACTGGCGGCCGGGGTATCTATATCCCCTTGCCCCCCGTTCGCTACGCCACTGTACGCTTATTTTGATCACTCATAGCTTTCTATATTGTCATCTTGAATTGTCATTGACAATACAGTATACTCCGCTTAATGTGATCGCGGTTAATGTTATCATTTGCTATATTATCAAAAACCTCTGGTCCCGAACCAACTTATTGAAATGTACACAAAATTATTCGTTTAATGTGATCACTACATCGTTTAATGTTATCAGTTTTGAAGTAGAGAATTCACCGATCCCTCAATTTAAACCAGCGTTAACGATTGACCTTCTTTGAATTTCTTTCTGCACTTGTAAGGAAACATCTGGGGCCACTTTCCCCCACATATCCCAAGAATTTCGGGGTTTATTTTTCATGACCTCTCTTTGAAGGTCGTCCATTTAGCGGGCAGGGACGTGACCGTCGGTAATTGTCATTGAACCTCCTGAAGGTATGCAAAAGGAAGAGTATGAAGAGTGGATGTCCATTGACGAGAACATTCCAGTAGCTGCCACATTAACAGACTTGGAAATTTGCCAAGTTGTTTGTGAGCAAGACCAAGCAATAAAAGTTGATGATTCCGACGGGGACGAATGTGTTGGAGAAAACCCTCCAACGAACGCCGAAATGAGGCAAACAGTTGATATTCTGAAATGCGGCTTGAAGCATCCTTCAGCAAATTTTAAAAAAGAATACGAGTGCGAACAATATATAAATGAACAGTTAAGGAATAATTGTCGTCAAGCAACAATTAATGATTTTTTTAATTGTTATTTTTGAAATAAATTATAGATAGCCCTGAGGTAAGTGTTTTTTTTCCTTTGTTTCTTTTTCCTTGATGTGATAAAAATATAGTTGATTTTACCGGATTCGGTTACTGTTATCAATCGGTTAATGATATCAAAATTCTTAAGTCGCGAAGTGATCACATTAAGCGGAGTCCACTGTAGTTCGGTTTTCCCAAACAATTTATCTTCATTTTTGCGCATTTGTTTACTTTATGTGATCATTTTCGGCATTTCTTATTACATTTCCATAGGAAGCATTTCAAGCTGACGCGTGACTGCATTATTGCAAATCAAGTCTTATTATTCGTGCAACAGTTTTGATCCTTGGATTCATTTATAAAATATATGCAGAGTTAATAAAAGAAAATGCTTTCGCTCTCAATTTAACCTTTTCAGAAATGACTCTCCTATTCTTTCAGAAAATGTTAAAAAAATACCTCTAAGTAGTCTACAATCATTTTAAGGATCCAAACAGTGGCGGCTCGTCAGCTCAGAAACAAGCAGTGCTGCAGAAGTTTTATAGACCCAAGTTGTTAAAAATTTTGTGCTGATTATTTTGGTATATATTGATGATATACTAAAAATTGATAGTTTTTGAATTATGAGCAAAAAACTGGAGAAATTTTTTTTATGTTTTTTGGCTATAACTAAAATTCCAACAAAAATTATTGGCGGAAAAACTCAGAATCGTAATCAGCACCTGAAAAAACATAAAGAAGCAAAAAATTACAACTCCTCCAGAATTGGATTTAAAAAAAAAACTACTTAACTACTGAGAAAAAGCGAAAAAGAGCCAAAATGAGGAAGTCGCTCCAAGCGAGAGCTGGGCAAAATGCAGCTCAAATGAATGTAATTTCAAGCGGAGAAAGGGTTGTTTTTCTCCCGCTTCGCGTTGCTCTTTGCGTTAATTTCGGATTCGTAGGAGGGGCAAAACTTGATGCGGCTCTGATCTGTCTCTCTCATAATTCTTGATTGATTTTCCATCTTCCTTTTACATTTTTTATTACTTTTTTGCCATTTTCGTTGATCACTGAATTCTCAAAGTGTTAAAGTAAGCCAATTAGGAGAAAAACGAAAATACAGTCTTTTAAAATAATTTCAAGGGGGACTGCAGCTCTTATGAACGGAGCCGCCACTGGATCCAAGTGGAGCGTTTCATTTGAATATGCAAATTTATTTCCGTGAAGACTTTCTTTTTATATCTGATCGAAATCTGATCTGAAATTAAATCGGCATGGCATAATTTTTGCACATTATATGATAACTTTCTTGCGCCATGCACGTTGCGGAAATATTAAGAAAATGTATTGATTGATCACATCTTCTATTTCAACCCAAAATCAAAAATCGAAACTAGCATGTTGCGTTTAATGCGTTAAGTAACTTATCACGTATTATTTATTTTTGAAAAAATAGATGCAATTATTCAAGCATGGAATGTAATGTAAAAATTATGAATTTTTCATTTTTTAAAATTATTTGCACACATTTTAATTTATTGTTCAAGTATTATATTCTGATAAATCCATTCTGTTTCTTTTGGAAAGGGTAAAGCTACACCTATGTTCCTGAAGCGCCTGAAGCACCTTTTTATCGACAAGGTTTCAGCTTTTCTTAAAAGGAACTGAATTCGTTTTTAGCAAGTTAGTGCAACATGAAGAATTTTTTCTTATTCCTTTAATGTTTTAAGACAAAACTTTCCTTTCAAGAAAAAACAATTTGATCTCAAATTTAAACACGTTTCTTGCTTTCTGTAATATGCAATGAAACCTCGCATAACGAACATAATTCATTCCAGAAGCTTACTCGTTATGCGAAACAATTTTTCCCATAGAAATCAATGTAAAATACGATAATGCGTTCCATTCCGAACCAGTGGGAGTAGCCTCCCCTAAACTTTCTCGTATACTTCTCAAAAATTTGTCATTTCCCTCCCCCTGCGTGGATAAAAAATTCGAACCTACTGTAACCTAGAATGTAATGACTATCAGAAGTTTTTTCATTGTAGATTATAGCGATTGTAAAATATTTAGGTGAAGAATCAGATTCAGAGAGATGCGTATGTAGTAAAACTTAGCAATGTTTATTTTCTAGCAAGCTCCGCTAATGCATGCACAGAGATTAATGACTTCCAGTACGCAAGTAAAAACTAGGTAAAGTATCAATTTTAAAGAGATACGTACCGATTTTCCGCTCTTGGACGGCTCAAGGACAAACTGACGTAATTCGCTCCATAGCTTTCGCATGCACTGAAGATAGCCTCCAGTACGCATGCGCGTGGAAATTATTTTTGAAAAGAATCCGTCAGTTATACAGACCGACAGACAGTCAACCCTTTGACGGATTTGGCCCAAAATTTTATACGGACCTACATTCATGACGATAAAACTGAGTACCAAATTTTATCCATCTAGCTATTCAAGTTTTTGAGTTATAGTGTTCACATGACCGCGGACATACAAGCAGACAGACTTCCCGTTGACGGATTTTGTCCAAAATTTGATAGAAACCTACAAATTATGTTTAAAGACCACATACCAAATTTCATCCCCGTAGCTCTAATAGTGTTCGAGTTATCGTATTCACAGACAGGCATAATTCCAAAATTGTGTTTTTCGGACTAGGGGAGGTCTAAAACGTGGAGATTCGTCAAACTCCTAACACTTCTAACTCCCAACAATAATTTGAAATAATTTAAACCTTATTAAAAGAATGATTTGAACCTAAATAATTTTGATGCCTAAAGGGGGTTGAATTACTGGAAGGGAATAATTCAGTTAGTTATATTGTCCCCTTCGTGCTTTTGAGTGAATAAATATATTCTTGAAAAAGTTACGAATTCTAACTTTTTGTGCGGTCCCCTGGTCCTATCAGTCATATTTAGTAAAATATTCTTGACACTAACATTTTAAACAAGAAAAGTTCCACTCTTCTGCTACTAAAACTGACCGAGTTATGGAGCTTTGAATTTCACAATTTTAAACCAATCAGCGGCTTCGTCGAGCAAGTGTTGCGCATTGATTGGTGGATCGTCTTCGAGACGGCTATTGAAATGGTGTAAAGTGATCTAAGTCAGCGATATTCAAAGCTCTATAACTCAGTCAGTTTTAGTCGTAGAAGAGTGGGACTTTTTTTTGTTTAAAATGTTAGAATATCAAAAATGTCTGACTAAATTTGATTGATAGGACCGGGGACTATAAAAAGTTAGATTTCGTAACTTTTTTCAAGAATATATTTATTCACCAAAAAGTATATATATATTATAATTCTTCCCTTCATTTAAAGCATTTTTCCAATTGGAACTATATTTCTGTCTCCAAAGGTTTAGAAATTAGCTATTGGACCACGATAGGTGTGGACACCCTGTATACAGTAATGAATCTGCGCAGTTTGATTACAAAGATGTTCGCTTGGATTGACTGCGTAGAAGCAAGACAAAAAGAATCCGGAGACAACAGGGTTCAAGTTGATGGATTGGCAATTTGGCTCTAGTAGTAATGGACGCCACAAAGCAATGAACTATTGTTATTACGAAAATTGTCAGAATAGCGTTATTATTAGTAGCCATGATGTCATCAGGCAAATGTAACTCACTTTTCAATAATAGTATAACTACGTTTGAAATGAAAGGTACCGTCTTAAATCTCTTCCTACTTATGATTTTATGAATAAAATAGCGGTATCAAAAATGTTTGACATTATATTATTAAAATAAATTCGATCATATATTTCGATGCATTTATCGAATCCGAACAAATCGTAGTTTAATAATTAATTTGATTTTAATTGAAAATTCAACACTGCTTTCTGAGACAAAGCGTGCTGAGCTTCGTAAACTCTCTCATTTTATTCTTTTAATCCTTAAACACCTAGTGTTGCTTTTAAGCAACATGCCCAATTTTCTCTTCTAAAATCTTTAGAATAAGACTGAAGCTCTAATGCCTATTGTTGCCAATATAATACATACTTAAAATGTCATTGAATCAATTTACAACATATAGATGGCAGCCTGAGTGCTGATAAAAAAATATGAAGAAATTTATGTTTCTCACTTGAGGCTGCATCTATTTTTCTTTGTTTGTACGTTTGAGAATGCCATATTTTATTCTATAATTTTTAAGAATATTCCTTGTCCATATTACTAGTTCTTAAAATTTGTTTCATATTATAGAATTTTATCAAGGAGATTTTTTTTTCAATTAAAGCCCAGCGTTGTTGGGTAACAAACTATTTTTCAGCCAAATACCATACTTAAAACAAAATTGGATATTTTAAAGTATTTTTCCCATGTTTTATTATAGAAATGAAAGTCAAAAAGCATTTTAAAATCATATTTTAAAAAATCGGGCCTTTTAGGGTTAAATGAGTTAGATTACTTTATAATATGCCACCGAATTTCCTTATATGTAGGGTTACTAGATGTCCGTATTTCCTCCGGAGAGTCCGGATTTTAAGCTCACGCCCGGACTAATGTCCGGATCTTCGAAACTTCCGGATTTATACAAGTGAATGCGGCGAGAGAGACATTTGATTGTAAGTGAGAAAATTTGACGTATTTGAAAAAGCTGACGTCAACCTGCCAATGGAAGAAAATTCATTTTTTGCATTCCATTGTTGATGGGCGAGTGGATGAGCCCCCTTACCCAACAGGGGGTCCCTGGCCGCGACAATTAATCGGTCACTGTGGCTCTTATTACGAGCGGCTCATGCGACGACCCTTCAGACAGAGGTACGACCCGTCATCAGCGGGAGGTAATTCAACCCCCCACCACCACCACTACCATTACTATATCCCACCACGAAGCGAGACTCTGCTTACTTATACGGAAAGTTCTCATCCCCATATTTGAGGTGCCCCATTAAGTGGGAATACGAACAGGGGTGGCGCCAAAGGGGGGCCAGGGCCCCCCGTTGGGGAAAAATTTTGTATCCCGTCGGGGAAAATTTTTGTACGGGGTATTCAACTGTAGTCGATAAATACTAATTTGGCGAAAATTTGAGACCAATTTCATTACACTTGTCCCCTCCGTACAGCAGATCGTGCTCCCCTGTCGGGGAGACCGTGCCCCGCTGTCGGGCAAACTCTAGCGCCTTTCCTGTTACCCAAGCCTCAATTCAAACTGGAAATTAAAAGCTTTGACAATTTTGTTTTAATTCTGTATTTCATTACTATGATTTTGAATTACCAAGCATTAATAAAAAAATTCTATATTCCTTGTGTTCTGACATATTATTATTTTTTTCTCTTCTCTTTTTTTTCCCCCCCCCCCCCCCAAGATCCTTCATTCTACCCGCTCCGGTGTGTTCAAATTTCTACTAAAAGAATTGTAGTAACCCTACTTTTAAGCAACCCTTTTTGTTACTGTAACTCATTTGTAGCTATAATTAATGACAACTGAAGTTGAAAATGTATAGAAAGTCACGAGTGGCCACATTGCCCCATGGTACATTAGAAATGAAATTTTCCATCTGAATTGCAAAACTGAAACAGTATAAGATAACATTACCCATCTCTTTAGAAAATTCTTTCAATGGAAACATAAATTACCCTAATAACTCAGATCAGCCTGTCAGATCTTGTTTAGAAATAATAACGTAAAACATCGAGGTCCTTAGTCTTCCACTAAATGAAATCTTGCTCTCAAGTCTCTATAGTACTTCATACATCGACCTTTAAACGATTCTGATCAATTACGGTAAAAAACCAAGAAGTGCACTCCGAAAGAATAGAATTAAACAAACAAGGAATCAATTCCAATCCACTTTTTCAAGGGCTATAGACTATATTCGATATGGATTCAAATTTCTTGGGAAATTTTTCTGTAAGAAGCTCGACTTTCGCCTAAAAAAGCTTCTCTTATCCCGAAATTTCCCAATCAAAGACGAACAAGACAAGTACTACCAACAAAAGAATATTTTAAAAGGAACAAGCAAACATTATACCTCTAACAAAGATTGATTTTTAAAAAATTTTTTTAGAAAATTTATTAGCCATCAGGCAGGAATACATTCATATAAATATATCAATAAAAGAAGGAAAAAATCAAACTTGCCCTAGCCTTGGAAAGAATCAATATGTCTCCACTTCAATCGCAAACTGAAAAAAATTTCCCGCTTGAGTAATTCTGAGAAAAACTATTAATCCCCATTCGTAATGTAAACATCCAAGAATCTGGCGCCATCTATTATTCGAAAAGAAAAACAGGAATTGGAGGGAACTTAATCATTTAGATAAAATTATTAAAAGCCTTTGTTTTTTGTTTGCAGTGGCATATTGCGCGCTACTTAAACATTGTTTACATTTATTTTTAACTTTGTTTTAATTGATAATTTAATTTTATTTGATTTTCTTTATACTCTGATCAATTAAGTTAATTTGTGTTCAATTGCTGCCATAAAAATATAACGCAACTTCAATCTCTCCTTTGAAATGCATTCTCCATTCCCATCTGAACATCATTCCAAAGCTGACAATTACTAATAATTTTCATTATTGATAGTATTTTTTTACAGTACATCAAGCATGTCGTCTCTGGTGGCGACAAGTATTGACAACAACACTCTCGAGAGAGAAAATTAGAAATTTTACGGATTTTATATTTAAAAATTGAAGATATATTTCTTTTCTCCTAATTTTAAATTTCATAGCAAATTTTACTGACCATAAACCGGAAAGAAATTTGACTTTTCTTTTTGTTATCTTTTAAGCTTTTAGCATTTTCCTTTGCTTTTTCGTTTTTCTCTTTCAATTTGTTCTTTTAGGCCATATTAATGTCCAAAATTATGTTCTGTTAGCATTATATGTTTTCCAAATTACATTATTCCAATTCTAAGTTTGTATTTCAACCCGCCTCCTTCCCGTTTGCATTACATTACATTATGTTTCAAAATGTGATACCTTGTTGAAATGCTCCCATCACTCGCATTCGCTTCCACTTTTTAAACAGTATACTAGCTGATATATCCGACGTTCCTCGTCTAACTAAAAACTAAAACGTCTATTTAAAAACTACTATTATATAAAAATTATAAAACACAAAATCCTTTTTTGATCTGTAACGTTTTTTAATTACAATGCGAGTATCAATTGAACAGGACGATTTTTAAAAACAGTCTACAGCTAATTTACTCTATTAATTAGTAATTATTTCTTACATAGGAACTTCAAATTCTGTTAGCAAATACTGAAGTAAAAGAAAGGTTTTAATAAATATTTTGAAACAATTAAATAATTTTTCAGTAATTAAAAGCATAAAAGTAAATCAAATCAATAGTTGGTCCTGATATAAATTATTAATCGTCTACTTTTAAAATTTTCTTTTAGCGTTCTTTTAGAATTCTGTTAAATGTATTCTGGTAAACAGTCCTTTTTATTATTTTTACTTTCTCGTATACGTATAGAGAAAATATTGTAATCGTCAAAAAATTCGAACTCAAGATTTTTACGGATCTCCACGTTTTAGACCTCCCTGAGTTCGAAAAACACAATTTTGGAATTATGTCTGTCTGTGAACACGATAACTCAAAAACTATTAAAGCTACAAAGATGAAATTTGGTATGTGGTCTTTACACATAATTTGTAGGTTTCTATCAAATTTTGGGCAAAATACGTCTACGGGAAGTCTGCCTGTCTGTCTGTCCCCGTTCATGTGAACTCTATAACTCAAAAACTTAAATAGCTAGATGGATAAAATTTGGTTCACAGATTTTTCATCAGAAATGTAGGTCCATATACAATTTTGGGCCAAATCCGTCAAACTGTTGACCGTCTGTCTGTATAATCTCATACTTTTGAACGCCATAACTTATTAAGAAAATTACTTAGATAAATGAAATTTCGTTTGTAGTCTTGAAACCCTAATTGTAGATTTGTCTCTAATTTTCGTTTAAATCGGTTAAAAAAATGAGTTGAAATTACCAATTCGGTATTTTTCCTCCATTCTACGCAACAACAAAAAAAAAACTGCGAACGCTGGAGCGAGCATTTTCCCCCACCTTAGGGAATATGCCGCGGCTGTTCCCTCCCCCCCCTCAGGGATGCTTTTCCCACCTTAGGGAATACTGCACGCCAGAAAACTTCCCACCCTTGCTATATACCGGAAAGTTTTGGGGAGGTCACTCCAGTTGGCTATTGTTATTATTTTTGTTGTTGTTGGCTTTCAATAAACCTCGCGCATACCCATCCAACCATGACCAGGGAGCCGTCCTGGCGTCGAGTTCGGGAGTATTCATGTGATAATGTACCTCAAATTATCCGGTACTGAAGTTTGATTTAATGTACTGGTCTCGTGCTGAGTAGAAGTGCCGCACGGGACTTTATCCGGTATCTAATCTTATTGTTCACCGTTGAATGACGTCATACACTTTTCTACGCTTCTTTGATTACAGAAAGAGCTCCATGAAACTAAACAACTTTCTTTTTAAGTTTCGAATTTCATTAGCCAACTTACCAATTAATTTAAAATTTTCAACTAATCAATTTGAAATTTTGCAGGGAGACATAGGAACACTTTATAAAATAACACACAAAATTTCACTCTAATATATTTATTTATTTATAAGTAATGGGTATAAATGTAGTTTTAATAGCAATTAATGGAGCTTATGGTAAATGTTTCAGGCACTCAAATTTTTGTTCAAATTTCATAAGATTTCATATAGATAAAATGTCATGAAATTTGAACAAAAATTGGAGTTCATGATAAATTCTTCTCCATATATTTCAGCCATATATGGAGAAGAATTTTTGGCATTCATATAGAAGATATTTTGATATTAAAATGTAAATATTTTCTTCCGTATCAAATATTAGGCATATTTTTTTTTTTTTTTTCCAAAATCAATAGTATAGAGATGTTATGTGTATTCATTTTGAAATTCCTTTCTGAAACATCAAAATTAATCCCAATTTTTGTTTGAAAAGGGGTTAGAGTAATGAATTAAAAAATTAAAATGATTTCGAGTAATTTTGGAGCGCCTGGAACTTTTGTCATAAAGACTATTAATTGTTATTAAAAATTACATTTATAACCAAAATTAAGAAAAAAATAAATATATTGCAGTGAAATTTTGTGTGTTGTCTTATATAGTGCTCCTAATGTCTGCAAAATTTCAAATTGATTATTTCAAAATTTAAAAATAATAATTTTGAAAGTCCCTGGTGGCCTTAAAACAAATTCTGTTCAAATATATCAATCGATTTTAAACAAACTAGACGCGTATCTTTATTGCTGTAATAATAAATGGCCGTAGTTCCACTTTTGTGAAAATACATTGAATAACTTGAGAAGTCATTGTCATAGAATCCCACTTTCGGAACAATTTCAGGGAATAATCCACCAGTATTGTATAGCAAAGGATTCGGAAACCCTCCGCGCTTTTGCGCATGCGCCGGGAGGAGTTATTTTCATCAAAATAGGGGGAAGTGAAGAATTAAAGGATGA
>BGPR01006848.1:39217-51908 GCA_013235015.1 Araneus ventricosus
GCTGAGGGCCCGTGACATGTTCTCGTACTATATTTTCTTTATATATATATACATATATACACTTTCTCGTACATCGATGCTTCCATCCGGAGGGTCACCAGTAGTTATTGACTATAATGCAGCTCCAGTAACGATATCTATGAACACATCTGCATCCCAAAGATAGCGTAGAAACCCGAATTGCTTCATTCATCAGTGATGCGGCCGCTCATAATGTCCTTCGTACTGTTCATTTCAGTAATTATTGACTACAATTTAGCTCCAGTAACGATATCCATAAACATATCTTCTTCCATAAATAGCGTAGAAACCAGAAATTGCATCATTCATCAGTGATGCCCGAAACTTTCTCGCATACGACCAGTAATGTGGGGTGGGTAAACACCCAGTGGGTAGGTAAATATTCTTGGGATATTTACCCTACTCCTGGTTATTTTGAGAAAAAAATTATGAATGGTTATTTACAATGAAACAGGAATTCCCCAAAATTAATATTTTGCAGAAAAATTGAGTAATTATTGACTTCTTCCTCTTCTTGATTACGGGACACTTCGCCCCTGGTCCAGGAGACGAGTCCATTGTCAAGATAGTGCTGAGGGCCCGTGACATGTTCTCGTACTATATTTTCTTTATATATATATACATATATACACTTTCTCGTACATCGATGCTTCCATCCGGAGGGTCACCAGTAGTTATTGACTATAATGCAGCTCCAGTAACGATATCTATGAACACATCTGCATCCCAAAGATAGCGTAGAAACCCGAATTGCTTCATTCATCAGTGATGCGGCCGCTCATAATGTCCTTCGTACTGTTCATTTCAGTAATTATTGACTACAATTTAGCTCCAGTAACGATATCCATAAACATATCTTCTTCCATAAATAGCGTAGAAACCAGAAATTGCATCATTCATCAGTGATGCCCGAAACTTTCTCGCATACGACCAGTAATGTGGGGTGGGTAAACACCCAGTGGGTAGGTAAATATTCTTGGGATATTTACCCTACTCCTGGTTATTTTGAGAAAAAAATTATGAATGGTTATTTACAATGAAACAGGAATTCCCCAAAATTAATATTTTGCAGAAAAATTGGCGTATGTTCTCATTTTTTACGCGCGCTGAGGTACCACAACTTTATTTAACGTTTTCGAGTACGAAATCTTACTCCAGACATCACGCAAGATTTCACCCCACCATACCTTCCATTTGGAGAACGTCAGAACGAAGTTTCGATTCAGGGGTTGCCATAATTTCCGAAGCGCTTGTTTGCGGCTCGCAACAATTTCCTTCGTAGACCGCCCAGGTCAAACGCCAACCATACTAACTTAAGTAAAATAAGCGAAACGCTCGCCGACAGACAGTCGCAATGTGCATTTTGAACTAAATATGCAATTTGAACACCTGTTTCTTAACCGATTGATATGAAACTTGGGCACAGATCTATAATTAATGTTAGCATCCCTGATACCAAGTTTTATTTATCTAAGCCAAAGGGCTTATGAGATATAATTTTTACAAGTATGCTATTATACAGACCGACAGACAGTCAACCCTTCGACGTATTTGGCCCAAACTTTTATACGGACCTATATTCATGACGATAAAACTGTGCACCAAACTTTATCCATCTAGATATTCAAGTTTTTGAGTTATAGTGTTCACATGACCGCGGACATACAGACAGACAGACTTCCCGTTGACGGATTTTGTCCAAAATTTGATAGAAACCTACAAATTATGTTTAAAGACCACATACAAAATTTCATCCCCGTAGCTCTAATAGTTTTCGACTTATCATGTTCAGAGACAGACATAAGTCCAAAATTGTGTTTTTCGGACTCAGGGAGGTCTAAAAAGTGAAGATTCGTCAAAACCGCGAGTTCGAATTTTTTGACGATTACAATACTTTCTCTTTGTCTCTCTTTCTCCTTCTCTTTTATTTTACTTTCTCCTTGTATACTTCGTATACGAGAAAGTAAAAATGCTATGCGCCACTCGATGACACAACTTACAACGCCTCCTATCGGCAAATTTTGGAATTAGCGGTCCTATCTCTTAAACTGTGAAAGAGACGAGAAAAAAGTCAATTAGAAAGTTGTAGAGCATTCTCGATTTAGTACGAAAAGATACCTTGAGCACAATAATACCCAAAACAGAATGTGAAAAATGAACAATTTCGATCCTCGAAGGAATGATTAATTTCGATCTGATTTCCATTGTTGCTCTTTCGAGTGTAGTCTTTCCTTCTCTCTTCCCCTTTTCTCTTAATAGAAGTCCAAGGTCAGAGAGACTGATGAAAAATACGCTACAGAAATTAAACCTAGCCGCTCAAAAGGCTTTGATGGACCGTTAATCGACGTTATTTTAACATTATATCTATGGGCAAAAGATTCTGTGCCAAACAAAATCGGCCGTTAAGTAGGGATGGCGGTTAGTGCGAAAATAACCGGCTTTCGGTTATTCAGGTTTTTTTCACCTCCGGTTTAACCTAGCGGTTATAACCTCTCAAAATAACCGGTTTCCGGGAGGGGGTTATAAAAAACGAACGCCGTTTGTAGACGAAATTTTTATTAATATTGTTTTTACAGGAAATCAATCCATTGGGCAATATTGATCTGTTCATAAAGACTCTTTCAGTAATCCGCCAGCCAACAGACGCTTCCAGGAAGCGGTTGTCGGTGATTGGTCTAAGATGATGAAATTCAAAGCTTCATAACTTGGTAAATTTTAATCTAATCGAACCTAAAATCGAGACTATATTCCGATTCAGTTTTAAGTTAAGATTTTTAAAAAATAAACGGTTATAACCGGACCAAAAAATAACCGAAAAACACCGGTTAACCGAAACAAAAAAAAAAATGATTTTTGGTTAAAACCGTTAGTTCGTTAATCGAGGGTATTTTAACATTATGTCTGTGGGCAAAAAATTCTGTGCGAAACAAAAACGTTGAAACGAAATTGTTGAAACGAACAATCTTATTTTTTCATTTACAGCAATTTTATTCTTAAAGTCTTAGAAGACGAGATTGAATGAAATGCGAAAATTACAGTTAATAATTTACGATCGAAATCTTAAGAAAGATAGATATAAGGGAAAGGAGGGTATAAGTACGCAGGGATTTTTTCCCTTTTGGCAACAGTGCAAGTAGAAGCAAGTGTGATCATATCAACATGTGTGTTTTCAGCTATCTCAAGTGACTGCCATAATTATTTTCATCCTTGCTGTCTTTCATTTATCAGGTAATATATGATTTCGTTATGTTAGCATATAATTTTTCTGTGAAGAAATCTTTTTTTTTTTGTAAATAAAGGACAAATGCTTTTCTTTCAAAGTAAATATCATTATGAGGTTTGTTTCCTTCCGAACAACGCGGCCACGTTAGAATTCTACGGTCATCTATGGACAATTTAGAGAAGCAATACATCGGCAGCTAAGAGTACGCACAGACCAGATATGCGTACTCTTATCCGTTCTGTAATTTGAAGCAGCCATTCCAACAAAACTTTGCATTTTATTTTATCATTATTATTATTAAAAAAATGAGATTGGAATAATAATCTGAAGAGAGAAAGTTTCCAGTCCATAGAAATCCAAATAATGAGGGAGAAATATGACTAGGCTGCGACCAAACATATGATGATGATTGGATCCAGTGTGGATTATGTAAGGAGTGGTGGCATGAGGAATGTTCCAGTTATGAAGGCAGTGGAGCATTTGTATGCGACTACTGCTACTCTTGGCCTCGCGTCCTGCGTACTCTTACCCGCCACGTCGGATAAGAGTACGCAGGTATTTTTTTCTTTCGTTTCGTAATATATATATTTTTTAAAGCTAAAATTTAAATTTTTTGTACCCTTCTTCCTAAGTTAATAAACTATGATTCAGTATATTTTCGAGGATCTGACTTTTCAATTTTCATTTTTATAACGAAAGATCCACTAGGTGCGTACTCTTACCCTCCTTTCCCTTATGCAATATGTTCATAAAATTATTTATCTTTATTCGGCGACCAATTAAAACCTAAAAGATAAAAGTTACCTATCCTGCTTGACCTGAATGCATAGCATCCCCCCCCCCCCGATCGGACGCGGACTTTAAATGTAAAACAGGCTCGAACTTTCAAATCCTGGCCCGAGCAATACGGGCTTTCACTACGAATAAATGGCACATTTCCTGACCAACTTTCAAAGATGGACTATATTGTTTTTATCTTTGAAATTATACGCGAATAAACTCGTTTCTTAAGAAAATGTGAGAGAATATTTTGAAATGTCTTTCCTTTTATGATAAAGTTTATTGAGCTAAAATTTATATTTTCTAATTTTTAACCAGATAACCTACCAAAAGGTATAAAAATTCAGATTCTTCGAAAATAAATATATTAAAAGAATTTGTGAATATGTGCCGACTATTACCATACAACAATCATGATACCCAGACACGACCGTCAATGGAAGAGTTTTCTGTTTTGTTTATTATATTAAAGGCCTTGACTTAATTTGCATTACTTTTGGACTTCCGCTTTGAAGACTTCATTGACTTAGCATTATACCGGAATTACGTAGTAACGGCATTTTAATGTAAATAAACAAAACAGCAAACTCGTCCATACAGCTCATCAACGCAGACCTCCACCGTAGTTTAGTATTCTCTTCAAAAAATACTCGAATACTTCGTATCCTTCCATACCTTTTTGAAATTATGGTCTACTTTTCTGTTTTGTTTATTTATATTAAAATCCGGTGACTACTTAATTCCGGTGTAATGCTAAGTCAATGGAATCTTCAAAGTGGAAGTCCAAAAGCTATGCAAATAAAGTCAAGGTTTTATTGTAAGTAAACAAAACAGAAAACTCGTCTATAGCAGGAATATTATTTTCGTTCACAAACGTTTTGAATTTCCAAATTGGTCTGATATCTTCTACTCGCTGTCTCTTCGATATGAATTTCTGAAAATGAAACGTCGGGAATAAAAGAAATTCTAGATCTAAATCGTAAACTTTTTAGATGAGCTTGAGAATTTAACCAAAGTTTGTTCACTAAGCCAAGTAACTTACAATCTTAAAAGACTTTTAAAAAAGAAAGAATTGATTTTTATGTCAGGAATTCATCCTTGGTATCTTGTAAATCAACTTCACGCAGGAAATAAAATGGATTCACATTTCAGAGAAGATACAGATATTGAATTCGTGATTGTTAATGGAATTTATTGGTTTATAATATTATTTTTTTCTTTATATAGAAAATAGTAGAGCTCAGGATTGTTCATATGACCACATTTGATGATGCAGAAGTATGTGGTGGCCATAGGTAAGCCAGGATCTACACGTCCTTGATCCTTACGGGTCTATTCTGGTACCCCCGGTTGGGTTGGGAAATGTCACTATTTCCGCACGTTAACAACGGGAAAAGTGACGTCTTCCAACCCAATGGGGATACCAGAATAGACCCGTTAATTGGAAATTATCAGCAAAGAAATGTAATAATAGATTAGTTTTTTGCGAAGGTTGAAGAAGCAAGAAATTTGAAGAAAAAAAAAATCCCAAAGGTTTAAAAAGGTTTGTTACATCCTCAGGTTTTATCTTTAATAAAAAAGGAAAAAAAAATTCAACGAAATGCCTGAATTTTTTTGATTTACAAACATCTCCTTTTTAATATTTTGCATATTTTAATTTTCATTTAAATAAAATTCAATAAGTTCTCATTTGACAAAGCGGTTATTTAGAATTACCTGTCAAGCCTCAGTTCAATTCGAAACAGACAAGAATCCTTACTTCCGGTATGTAGATGTTGACATTGGACGCATGGCTGCTTTCATATAGTAGCGCGCTATTTTAACTTTGTTTGCGCCATGTTTTAGAAATTCATGATTACTATTTTTTTCATGTATGAATTTACACAAAACTGTGTATAAATTGATCCAACGTTTTATAATCGTTATCTGCCTTAATTAAAATCATTTTGTGAATTTTCTTTGGTATCTGTGATATTTTTCTATGATTCCTTCTCCTTACAACTGTGTGTTTATGGATGTGTGTTAGAGGAAATGTTTTGTCATTTCTTTCGTAAAAAACAATTGCACAATATTTTTAAAACTTCGGAACTTTACGATAGTTACTTGAAAATGCGCATCTGCAAGTTTTCGGCACCCAATAAATCTGGTAAGTCTATACTTTTTTGCGTTATTTACATTTTCATGTGTGGGTTTCCTTGTATGCATAATTTCGAGTTTCAGTTTGGAAAGGTAGTTATAATGTTTTCTTTGCTATATTTATTGGGCCTAAAATAAGTAAGAGTATATAATTTGTACTTCTATATAAAATAAGATTTGGGCCTTGAGATATATAACACAAAATAATATAGTATGAATTGCAACTTAGTAAACTTTTGATGTATGTGCAGAACTTCCTTTTTGATAGCTTTCACAATGGTTTATTATTTGAAAACGGATGCTATTCTAGTTGTGTGTGTCCTGGTAAAAAGTCATTCTGCAATTTTTTTTAGGAAACCTACATATAATTGTTGTATATTTAATTGTTTGACAAATGCATATTGTATTTGTGTGACTTTTAATCATGTCATTCAAGCAATGTTTGTCTTGATATGCAAATATATAGCTACTTATTTGATTTTGCTTACAACATAGGTATATGATTATTCTTTAAAAAAAGTTTGGCATGCAATCTGTTGAGTTTCAAATTTGTTATTCATCTATTTACTTCTTGACTGCTATGTATTTATTTTGTTTCCTGTATTGAAATTTAATATTTGTATGGCATTTTTTCAGGTATTCAAGTAAATTTTATTATAGATTAATTTCATTATTTTTTTAACAATACTCCTTTAACTTTGAAAGATTGCCTCGTTTAATAATTTAAATGGCATATTTAGGAAAGTTCAAATCCCTCTCGACATTCTAGAGTTCTACAACTTACTTATTATGTATTTGCGAGCAATATTTGAATACTAGATTACAATTTTCATGTAACAAATCAGCTGTGGGGTATAAATGTTGTGTGCGATTAAATAAAAATGTGTTTTGTTAACACTCTATGGAATGCCAACTCATAAATAAATAAATGCATTTTTTAAAAAAATATGTGCTTTTAATGTAATAAGTAAATACTGTTTATGAAATATCATAAAACTCAAAATCGTCTTATTATCTACAATTTTTTTAAAAATAAAAATGAGAATATCAGTTTCACCAGATGAGTTTGAAAAACCTGCCAAAACTTAATTTTTTTCCATAAGTTATTAAATACTTTTTGAAGAGTGGTAGACATTACAATTGCAGCTCAGAGGCAAATGCATAAAAGGATTTAAAATGTCTATATATATAAAAGAGCAATTTTTTGTGAAGTATGTATGTATGTTCTTTTTTGTTGTGTTATTGTTGCTGTTCTTTGTGCACACCTAGGCTGTTTTCTATACAGGGAGCAAATTTGGCACAGTGATGGAATTAGTATTAACGGGAGCTAAAGAGAGAAATTAGGTTTTTAATTTTAAGTGAATAAATTCTGTCATTTTTGCCAATTTTCTTTTCCCCCCCTATTTTTAATCATTCACATCTGATGTTCTTGCATTTTTTATTTTTTCATTTATTTCTCTTCATTATAGATGTATTATCTTTTTAAGCTTTAATAATGGTAGCTGGTTTGAATAAAAGGTTTTAGTTTCTCTTTTGCAAACAATATGCTTAGTGAGCTTTTTTGTTTTAATTTATAAACTTTGGAACAAAATTGTTTTCTTGCACTTTTTTCTTTTTTATCTTGTGGTGTTTTATTTTGCAACATATATTTTTATTTACATTTTGTTTGTCCTAAATATTTTTTTAAGTTTATATTTTTAATCGGCAATGCGGGGAAAATTCTGCACATATTCAGTTTATTGTTTAATCTTTTTCCAAACTTCTCGGGTTTTCTCTCAAGCATTACTGTTGTAAGGTAATAAAAGGCTAGATTTGAAAGGATATTTACGTTTGTTGGGGAAGGTTAGTGACGATATTCGTTGAAAAAACCAGAGATGAGCATACGAAAAAATACGGCTCCCGAGCAACGCCGGGTTATCACATGGTCTGTTATATTTTCATTTAATAGGAATAGCAACACTAAACTTAAAATGTAATTTTCAATTTATAAGAAATTAAATTATTTAATTATTTGTCATGAATCCATCACTAAAACCTTCTTTGTGTTTCAGAGTATTTGTGAGTAAAATTTGAAGAAAATCTACTCTATAATTTGGATTTCTGTAACATACAGACTTATTTATGAATTTTTACTTTCTCATATACCAAGTATATACAAAGAGAAAGTATTGCAATCATCAAAAAATTCAAACTCGAGATTTTGACGAATCTCCACGTTTTAGACCTCCCTGAGTCCAAAAAACACAATTTTGGAATTATGTCTGTCTGTGAACACGATAACTTGAAAACTATTAGAGCTACAAGGATGAAATTTGGTTTGTGGTCTTTGCAGATAATTTGTTAGCTTCTATCAAATTTTGGACAAAATCCGTCTACGGGAAGTTTGTCTGACCGCGGTCATGTGAACTCTATAACTCAAAAACGATTAGCTAGATGAATAAAATTTGGTACACAGTTTTATCATCATGAATGTAGATCCGTCTCGAATTTTGGGCCAAATCTGTCAAACGGTTGACTATCTGTCAGTCTGTATAATCACATACTTGTAAACATTATAACTCTTAACCCTATGGCTTAAATAAATAAAAACTGTTACGAGATCTGCTAACATTAATTGTAGATCCATGCTCAATTTTCATTTTACCTTATTGGTTGAAAAAAAAAGTTGTTCAAATTGCATATTCGGTTTCTTTACCATTGTACGATGTAAAAAATGGTGCGCATGTTTTTCCCTTCCTGTTGTAAAGACTCGACCATGTTACTGCCGCTCTCTGTATATATTCGCCATCCACGTAGGGTGGATACTCAACAAATATTTGGTTGGCTGAATACTCAACAGATATTCGGCCGAATTATTTCAGAATGATAATTTTTTTTTTTTAATGTGGTTTTATATATATTTAACAAAGAATATTGTGCAGAATTGCATTTCAGTACATTTATTATCAAAAAATCTCCTAACATTTACTCAATTTTAAGTAAATTTGGTGCATTTAATAATGTTGTGTATCATTTATGATTGTAAAGCCTGAAATTAAGAGACAAGAACAATAAATTATCATTTTCAGGAAAAAATGTTCCATTTGGTTTCTTACTTATAGGGGCTGTTTTAGGGAAAAGTCTGGAAAAGAATTCGTGATTTATGTTGGCACGTGGAAGCAATTAGAATATTCTTTCAGCAATAAATATGTCAAAACGAGAGATTTAATATACCTCCAGCGCAGGAAAAGAAGGAAACTGGAGTTTAAGAAAAGTGATTTTGGAATACATTAAGACTTTAAAATATATAATATTAGAATTTAAAATAAAATTAAGTGAGATTATTACATACATATATATATATATATATATGTAAATCTTAGAAAGAAATTTGAATGTTAATATTTATAATTCAAAGATGTTTAAAAATCAAAATTATTTTCATCAATCAGAAATCAATCATTTAAAACTTCTTGGCATACACTTTTGACTATTTTTTCAACAGTTTATTTCAACATAACTTCATTCCAACAAAAATTTTAAGTTTAAAACTGATAAGATAGCCTTTTTCCAAATCTTCAAAAAATATTTTAAAACATTGCTTTTTCAACCAAAATTTCAAATATGCCCTATATATAATGAAATGCTGTTCAGAAAAGCTTCCCCACATGTATACATTCTTATTCCAATAATTATTTAGTCAAAGATATAGTGTTTTTCTCAGTGTAGTCATTTGTGTTTTAAGTCTCAGAAAATTCTAGTTGTCATAGAATGATATAACCCATTTTGCAACCTTTTAGCTAAAAAAATACAATTTAAAGAAAATAGTGGCTTGAAATATGTTCATATTAACTATTCAAAATTAAAACCCATAATAATTATTTACCCTTGGCATTTTAAATCAATTAACCTTTTTCAAAATTTTCAAACATTGTTTTTTCCCACAAAATCTTAAACATGCACTTTTTTTAAATGAAATGTTGCTTCTGTACATGTAAACACACTCACTCCAATTATTATTAAGTGAAGGAAGGTACTCTATTTTTCCTTGGATAGATGGAACTCAGAAAATTTTAGCTATTTGAGTGATGAATAAACCAGTTTTTCAGAAACTTTTAGCTAAAAAGCACATTCAGTAATAAGCACACATTCATTCATCTGTCTAATCCAAACTGTATGACTCAAACTTATTTAATTCAAACTATCTAATTTTTTAAAAAATTTCGTTGTTTCCGACTTCAAACCAATTCAAGAGTTCCGCCGATTCAAACACAAACAATTCTCCAAACTTGCGAGTATCAAATTCGGCTGAATTTTGCGTCCACATAAGCGTTTTATATATAGATAGATTTATAAAAGCTAGGATTCCCTTGCACGCTGCTCTCTTCTACGCAAATTGTATTCAACAGTTCGCAAAAAACTAATTTTTAATCAATAAATTTTTTAAAAAAAGTAATGAATTTTTAAGAATTCTTAGAATTTTTAAGTGATTAGCGGAATGCTCGGCATCAGGGTTGAGATTGATAAGCAAACAAATAGTTGCCAACAGGGAGAAAGAAATAAAGGTCCTTTTTGCGCCACGCATAAGCATTTTAAATAATATAGATTTTCTCTTATCAAGCAACACCACCTATCTCAGTTTTTCAAAATTTCAAAGAGAAAGAAAAAGTATTGCAAATATTAGTTATTTTTCTCAACAAATAACTAATATTTCCAAATTTTTTTAACGATTTGTAGGAACATACAGTCTCGTTCACCGCGGGATTTGGCCCCCCCCCCCCTTCTTCTTGGCAGGCCAGAGTGTTGGGGATGAGGGTTATTGCAAAAACCGGTTTTCAATTTATTTTTTTTTAATCAATGTTTGTGGACAGAATTTTTATTAATAATATACAATAAGTGAATATTAATTCAATAATTAATGTAATAAGTAATGATTATAAATAAGTAATACAATATATAATAATAATAAATGAGTAATTATTACAATAAGCAAGTATTATAGACAAAATTTCTTATTAACATTGTTTTTGCAGGAAATCAATCCATTGGCCAATATTTATCTGTTCATAAAGACTCTTTCAGTAATCCGCCAACCAACAGACGCCTCGAGGAAGCAGTTGTCGGTGATCAGCCTAAGATGATGAAATTCAAAGCTTTATAGCTTGATAAATTTTAGTCGAACCTAAAATCAAACCTATCTTTTGATCCAGTTTTTTCCCCGATTTTTGGATTTTAAAAAAATAGCCAAAAAACCGGTTAACCGAAACTAAAAAAAACCGTTTTAGGTTTAAACCGGTAGGTTTTTCCCATCCCTACTGAGCTTATCTATGGTTATACACATCATACTGGAACATGGAACTGGATGTTCCTATGTCAAAAAATGGATAAACCATCCTAAAGATTTAGTGGAAGGTAGTTATATGTGATGCAAAATTAAAGCATCATAATAATTGATCCCCTTCCGTCTCACTCCCGTCAAAATCACAGAGTGAGGATTCGCTCTCTATTTCTCCTGCCCATGATATTTCCGGACTGAAGTGTTCAAAAGTAATGCACCAAAAAGATTTAAAACAATCCATTTCTTATACCTGGAAAAAATTTTATTTCTTATTTTACATACCAGATGACAGTACCAGACTATTTATTGTATAATTGGAGGTGGTTGCTTTATTTTGAACTAGCAGTACGCACTTGGTGTTGCACTGCCATCAACAAAATGGGGGGGGGGAATCCACAATGACATAAAAAAGTTTTGAAAACAAAAAATACACATTATTGATTTTTAGGTAAACAGTACCGAGTACGTTAATCCAAAACAATATTAAGAAATTGCAACCTGAAACTCATAATTAGACAGCAAGCGAAATATGCGAGACAAAGAAACATGTTCAGACACTGCCGAAAATAATCGAGTCATTCAATTAAAGGTTGTTACGTCCTCTGCATTTTTTGCCACCAGCCAATGAAATTTCAACAATGTATTCTGGAAACAGAGAATGTCACTCCGATGAATGTCTCGCTCAGAAGCTCGCTAGCAAAAAAAAAAAAAAAAACTGTTTGAATTGATCAGAGAAAAATTAATTTAAAAAAAAGAACGGAAAAAGGTATTTTAACGGTTCTTGTTTTAAACCCGACAGAAACGTTCCATTTATAAGCTGAAAAGAAATTTATAGCGTTATCAGAACGTCAGATGCAAGAATTTTAAGAAATCCAAATGAAAAATTAACTTAAAATTGACAATTTTTCAAAAACTTCTCAAAATTCAGTAAAATTATGTTAGGAATTCAAAACCAACTTCGTTAGAAAGAAAATTGTTTGTTCTTTCCAATGGTGTATCTATTTTTCTTCCTACGATTATCAAAACCGATTTTATTGAGAAATAAGTGCTGAAAACTACCCAAAACAACACAAAATATTAAATAAAAAATTAAATTAATTCCATCTTAGATATGCATTGAGTCGCCATTAAGACTGCCGGTGTGCCAAATTTCAAGGCTGTGAGTGTAATAGATTTGTCTGGACATCGCACACACACACAAACATTGCCTTTTA
>BGPR01006848.1:58703-76279 GCA_013235015.1 Araneus ventricosus
TTGTAAATACCACCATTTATAATTTTTTTCTCAAAATAACCAGGCTCTTTTGCAAACTACCCCAATAATATTTACTTCACCCATTAAGTGCGTTTCACTCCACCCCACATCGAAAGTTTCGGGGCCACCCACTGTTTTTTTTTTTTTTTTTTTTTCCTCTTGAGGAAACATTATTCTCTTTTTTTATTTTATGTTGATTCGTCGACTTGACATGCAACCTAATATATAAATAGAAGTTATGTGGATTTACTTCCTTTCTGGACTTAATTTTGAAAAATTAATATATATTTTTATATTTAAATTTTTTTTCCTTAACCGTTCTTACACTGAAAGGCTCTTTTAATTAAAGATTTGCTTCATCAATTCAGCATTTTTTATTTTATATTTGGTAATGCATTTTTCTATTAGTGGATTTATTTTATTTTACTGGGAAAACGGTTAGTTAATTAATTCATCAGTTCTGTTTTCATGCTTTTTTATTCTAAAGCATTCAAGCAATCTTCATGATTTTCTCAACATCTTTCGTTTAAAATTTGTGGCAATCAGATCTGAGATATTAAGGTATGTTAAAGTCTTCTGTCTTAGATGGTACAAATCTTCTAATCTCATATATAATAAAACTATATACCGATTTTTATCCTTCTAGCTCTTTTATGTTCTTAAATTATGTTCTCGTGCACACGAACAGAATTCATTGACCAAAAAATTTGATTGAAGTTCACAACAGTTTTCCACACTGATTTGTAGATTTTTCCATTTGAATCTAATAATCCATTTGATTTGAAATCTACAAATCGATGTATGGATAAAGGACTATTTCTTTCCTCTCAAACGGGACATTTTTTTAAAAATTTTGGTAATATTATGTGAATTCAAGAGAACACATGTTTCTTAAGTTTTATTTATCAGTGAAAAGAACAGAAGAAACATTGAAATTAATTCATTCATGTGATCTGTGCATTTTCTGTACGAACACATTTATGCTTCCAGTAATGGTGTAGTATTTTAAAAAGAATGAAATTCTGCTGGGGATTTCTTAAAAATAACTGGTATCGTTAACGTTTCTTTGAGAATTGCGACCGTGTTTCCTCTGCCCACAACTTATTCACAGCAAAACCAGTGGGAGTGGTCTCCCTAGAACTTTCTCAACATTCCTCAAATAGACAAAAAAAATGCTTAAAACCCCTAGCGCAGTGGGAGATGAAAATAAGCGAAATTAAGCTCAGTCTCCTCTAAACCCGTCGTGGTACAAAATTTCTTAATCCTGGTATTCCGAGAACGTAACAAAGTTTTGCAGAGAGTTGAAACGGACAAAACGGAATAAAATATTCCGAGCAGGATCAGAATTGCCAAAAGGGGAGAAAAAAGAACCAAAGGAAGAAATGAAGCTGAAGTACAATTTCTAGACCGCTAAGGTCAAAAGCCAACTATAACTAACTGAGTAAAATAAACAAACGCTCGCCAACAGGAAGTGCATATGCAATTTGAACGAAATACGCAGTTTGAACAGCTTTTTTTCCAACGATTGAAACGCGAAATTTGAGCACAGATCTATAATTAATATCAGCAAACGTCATAAATAATTTTATTTATCTAAGCCAAAGGGTTTAGAGATATAATTGTTACAAGTATGCACTATACAGACTAGAGACAGTCAAGCCTTTGACGGATTCCCAAAATTTTATACGGACCTACATTCATGACGATAAAACTGTGTATTAAATTTTATCCATCTGGCTTTTCAAGTTTTTGAGTTATAGCGTTCCTGCACCTTGAACAACAGACAGATCCTGTTGAGATTTTGTCCAAATGATAGAAACCCTACAAATTATCTTTAAAGATCCATCATACCAAATTTCATCCCCGTAGCTCTAATAGTTTTAGTTATCGTGTTCACAGATTACACAAAGACACACACAGACAGACATAACTCAAAAATTGGTTTTTCGAATCAGGGAGGTCTAAACGAGAGATTCTCAAAATCTAGTTCGAATTTTGACGATTTCAAATATTTTCTTTGTATGTTTCATACTGCAGAAAGTAAATACCTTTCTACGGGCGCACTCAGAAAATGCCGTGGGTAGATATAGTAATGCATTTAATAATTTATACTGGTGTTCAGTGGATTTTATTATTATTGAGCGAAGATTTTCAACAGTCTCAGCCCAACTTCGCTAACAATCTGCAGCTTACATTTTGTCACCGCGTGTAAATGAACGTTGAACTAAGTGCGGATAGCAGGCTTTGATAACTTACATATGTGACACGTAGATGCAGTACTCGTCCATCGCGGAATCTTTTATTATTTGGCGCCTTCTTTAAGCAATACGCAACCGGAACGCCTGATGGCCCTCTGAGGAAACATTATTCCTTTTTTTTTATTTTATGTTGATTCATCGACGGACATGCAACTCCATTAATATTAAATAGAAGTTATGTGATTTACTTTCTTTCGGACTTAATTTTGGAAAAATTTAATATATATTTTTTATATTTATTATTTTTTTCATTAACCGTTCTTACACTGAAAGGCTTCTTTTAATTAAAGATTTGCATTCATCAATTCAGCATTTTTTTATTTTATATTTGGTAATGCATTTTTTTCCGTTAGTGGATTTATCATTATTTTACTGGGAAACAACGAAAGTTAGTGTCAATTGATTCATCAGTTCTGTTTCTCATGCTTTTTTATTTCTAAAGCATTCAAGCAATCTTCGTGAGATTTTCTTCAACATCTTTCGTTTGTAAATTTGTGGCAATCAGATCTGAGATATTGTTGGCAAGTTAAAAGTCTGTCTTAGATGGGCACAAATCTTCTAGTCTACAATTATAATAAAACTATATACCGATTTTTATCCTTCTAGCTCTTTGCGTTCTTAAATTGTGTTCTCGTGCACACGAACAGACTTCACATTAACCAAAATTTGATTGAAATCTACAAAATCGATGTATGGATAAAGTGACCATTTATTTTCCTCTCTAAACGGGACATTTTTTTTTTAATTTTTAGGTAATATTATGTCAATTCAAGAGAACACATGTTTCTTAAGTTTTGATTTATCAATGAAAAGAACAGGAAGAAACACGTGAAAATAATTAATTCATGTGATCTTGCATTTTTCTCTAGAACACATTTTTGCTTCAGTAATGGTGTAGCTATTTTAAAAAAAGAATGAAATTCTTAGCAGGGGGATTTCTTAAAAATAACTGGTATCGTTAACGTTTCTTTGTAAATTGCGACCGTGTTTTCTAGCTCGTCTACAACTTATTCAAAGAAAAAATACCCTTTACGGGTGCATCAGTGCCGGGTAGACATAGAATGTATTTAATAATTATACGGAAGTTCGTGTGATTTTAATTATTGGCGTGAAAATATTTGAACAGTTCCATCCAACAACTTTCGGCTTAAATACTCCCAGTGTTTCATTCTGGTGTAATGAAGTTAGAACTAAGTGCGGGACAGCAGGCTTTTGATAACTTACATATGTGTGACACGTAGAGCGCATGCTCCGTCATCGCCGGGGGAATTTTTTGATTTTTGGCGCCTTCTTGTTTGAAAGTGTTATCGTGGGTTGCTCTCTTTCTGACAACGGGGCATTTGGGCGTCCCGAAACTGTGCTTGGGGACAGCGGGATAGGTTACTTGCAAACGGGACGTATGGTCACATTATGTATCGGGGTTGCCATATTGGCCTTTTTAAAGCCAAATTATGGAAATTTGGCCTTTTTTCAAGGCCCTTAGCCTTAGGAATAAATTCAATTTTGGGCTTTATTTTCGTTAATGAATTTTAGAACAATTTTTAATTACTTATTCTATTGCTTTTTAATAAATTTTTGATATTTTATATATATAATGAGCTGTCGAACGGAATAGCTCCTGAATAGAATAAGGGTGTTTTAAATTTCTTTCACTTAAATTTTAATTTAATGATACAACATTGAACATATGCCTATCAAGTGGGATTCGTTTTCATGAAGGATAGCTGTTTTTCAAATAGCAAATGACGTTTTAATCAACATGTCAAATTTGGCCTTATTTTTAAGAACGTTTGGCCTTATTTTGCTGTTTTGATCTGGCAACCCTGTTATGTTTGGACAACATGCCAAATTTCATTTCTCTAACTCAATCCGTTTTTTTATTATTATTGTGTGCAAAGGCAGGCAGACATAATTTCAAAAATGTGTTTTACGGAATCAGGGAAGTCTTAAAAGTGAAGATTTGTGGATCTCGAGGTGGAATTTTTTAACGATAATACTTAGTATACGAGAAAGTAACGATTTTAACAAAAAGGAAATCTCAAGAACTTTAAATACCATAAATAACGTTTTTCTGTATAATTTTTTCAGCAAGTACTTAAAAGCAACTGTAGATACAGTTTTTCCTTCATTTTGGCCCTCATTCTGAGTAGAAGTGCATAGCACTGGAACTCAAACTGTTTATATAATATTGGAGAAATTAAAAAAAGAAAACTGACAAATCATTCCATTTCCATGGTTTCATCTTTGTGAAAATACTACTCTCCTCTTCCCTCTTTATAAGTTTTTGCTTATGTACTCGATTTCCCCCACTCTACCCTTTTCTTTATGCCAAAAGTAGGGAAAGAAAAAATTTCTGGTGTCTTTTAGCCTATGCCTGTGAGTAGTTAGATGAGTTTTCTTGAGGATTTCATTTTAACATTTTACTTACTAAAATATGTCAAAATTGTTACTGTATCGCCAAGCCTTAGTCACGGCTTTGAAGCCTCAATTACTGCTGTTAAAAAAAAAAAAAAAACAGCGGGAGTTGTCTCCCCTAAACTTTCTCGCATACTTCTAACACATGTAGAGAGAAAAAAAATAAGCTAAAAGGCAGTAAAACGAACAATAACCCCTAACATGGAGGGGAAAAAATAAGCGAAACGTCATGTCACGATCTCCGATGGTCGCCCAACGCGGAAGTGGAATTAGAAGCCGGCGTGATTACCACCAATAGGGCTGGGTGTAAGATAAAGAAAACGAAATTAGCAATTTGAACGCCTTTTTTTTTTAACCGATTGACACAAAAATTGGACACAAATTTACCTTTAAAGTAATTCCATAATAAATTTCATTTATCAAAGTAATTTTTTAAAGAAGTTATTGCTTTCAAAAGTATGCGATTATACAGTCAACCCTTTGACGGATTTGGTCCAACATTTGATACAAACCTACATTCCTGATGATAAAAATGTGTACCAAATTTTGTCCACCTAGCTATTTAAGTTTGGGAGTTATCGCGTTCACATTAACACGGACAGACAGACTTCCCGTAAACGGATTTTGTCCAAAATTTGGTAGAAATCTACAAATTATGTGTCAAGACCACATACCAAATTTCATCCCTGTAGCTTTAATAGCTTTTGAGTTATCGTGTTCACAGACACACATAATTCTAAAATTGTGTTTTACGGACTCGGGGAGATCTAAAACTTGGAGATTTGTCAAAATCTCTAGTTCGAATTTTTTGACGATTACAATACTTTCTCTTTATATACTTCGTATACGAGAAATTAAAAAGTGGAATGCCTCTAAAAATAACGGAATCTCGTTTCATCCTCCTAGAATTTTGCTTCTCCTCGTCGTGATTTAGTTGAATTTAGATTAGAACTTTGGATGGTTAGAAAGAAGAAAAAAAAAAAAAATTTAGTGTTAAGAGGGACATTTCCTCCTCCTTTCTGGTTTTGGTAATTATTAAAAAAGCTGAGGAAAGATGGCTATGAGATCGAAAACAGGCAAATGAAATGATATAGAATATTTGAGAGAAAATTTTAAAATGCTCATGTTACTACGTCAAAAACGCGTTTGGGGTGTAATTTGAATTGAAATTTAGGATAAAATGTGCTAACTATAACTTTCTCAAAAATGATTGTACCGTGCAGCACGTTTTAAATTGAAAAGATTTGAGATTTATTAATTGATTCAGATTTACAGCTGGGCTTTTAAGAGTCCATACGTAAAGACTGATGTAAATGTTAAGCTGTGCTGTGAAAGTTTGGAGACGGGATGCTGTCCAAAATTATGGAATTTCTTTCTGATAACTCGTAATATCTGTTTAAGCCAAACGTTATTCTAGTAAATATAAATGTCTCTTAATTGAGTTGTTGAGTACTTATTGCTCTTGGCGTATTTTAAGCAAACCGAGATATAAACAGTAGATAAAGCCTGCGATTATGGCATCGATAATAATCGCGTGAATAAATTAGTTGAAAGAGAAATTTTACGAGTTTCCTATAGTTGCTTTTTCACTGTACGCTGTGATTTTACTTATGCTTAAGTGCAGTAGTTTCCTTTAAACGGTAAAAGTAGATATATGAGAATTTTGAACAAAAATAAAACATCGACGTTTCTAGATTTCAATAAAATGGGCGAAGAAAATCGCAGAAGAATATTACCTCCGCGTAAATGCAAGCGAAAAGCCGAGGAGGGTTTGGTTGGTTTGTCTTCGTCTTTTAAAGATAAGTAAGTTTTTATTTCTTTGCATACCCGAAAATTGAGTGATACTCTTCTTAAGTGTTACAGTGCTCATAAAAAAAAGTATGGGGAAAATAACCGGTAGAAATGTTGTTTTACACCGAAAAAAATAACATCACAGTTGTTGATAAATTGATCAGATTGATAAAATTCGATTCATCAGTAACTGTTTTGATAATTTACGAAAGTTTGAGTTTCGATTTCATGAGAAAAACTAATAATTTTAACTAATAATATTTTTTTTTCTAAAAATTATATCTGATAAATACAAATTCCTTTTTCCGTGTACCTTCAACAGGGATTAGGTTTTTATTGTATTTTTGAAGATTTGAATAGTAACATAATAGTAATAAAAGCGTTTTGATATTGCTCACATTGTATATAAGTTTTGCAGCACTGTAATCGTAACTCTTTACTGATGTCTGCTTAACGTTAAAATCAAATGTGGATCGAGAAATGTATGATGACATTTTTATTATAATCTCCGTGTTTAGTTTTCATGTTAGTTATGTATCGTATGCTGAGCTATTTCATTTTTAAGAAGATTACCTCGCATAACTGTAAAAATAGATTAGTCGTGTAATTAGGACTAGATAAGAACTGCCAATGAAAACATGTAACAAGATTTGTTTCGGAAAATTCAATATTCATTGCTCACAATCAATTCGCTACGGTTTGTAGCAATAAGTAGAAGCTTTACGTCACTCCTTGACTTAAGAATTTATGTAACCTATTAATTTTATTTTTTATTTATTTATTTTATATGTAATTTTGACCTATGAATTTATGTATTTGTGTCTTAAGTTGTCATTTCAATCCAAATAGATAAGAGCGCACAGGACACCTGAGATGCTGAAGCGTAATCAAATAATTTTTTTAATTGCGACTTTCACTTAATTACAGATTTAAATATCAAAAATTTTGAATTCAATCTACGATTCAAATATACGAAAGCATTAAAATGGCGCTTAAACTGAAATCGTTGAAAAGCACTGTGTTTACTAACTTTTAAAAAAAAAAAAAATCAGTTAATGGGGTTGCGCAACTTAACTATGGTTGGAAATATGGAACAGCTTTGACATACGGCATCACTGGCGATAATCTTGTATTGGCGACTTTTTATCGTCTAAAACATCGTATCGTTAAATTGCCAAAACAAAATATCGCCAATGGGATCGTATATTGAAGCTGTTGAAAAAAAGTCGCCAAAACAAAATATCGCCAATGGGGTCGTATATAGAAGCTGTTGAAAAAAGTCCTCAAAACAAAATATCGCCAGTGATGTCGTATATCAAAGCTGTGCCGGAAACATTTTTATTCAATATATGTTAAAATAAATATCAATAAATTAAGCATTTAATTAACGCATTATTTTAATATTTGATCAAAATTAATTTTTTTATCACTTTAAAGTGTGGTGGCAGGAAAGTTGAAATGGTCTGTTAATATTAGTTTTGTGTTGTATCTGTATATATATAAAAAAAAAAAAATCGCTTCACCCCACCCTTGTGTGAAACGTGTAATGTTTGAATTTAAAAAAAAATTATACATGATCGAAGTTGAAATTATTTATTCTAGTTTTTGAAATGTAGATCTAGAATGTAAAAAAATCGCGGCGTCATAAAGTTGCAAAGTTTCAACATGAAATTTTTGAGACAAAATAATCTTTTTTGTATGAAGTGAGGTCGATAAAGTGGCCATTTTCATGTGGCGTTTATGACATCTTAGTTATAACACATGATCGGTAAAATGGTAGATAATTAAAAGTTTACTCTAGTTTTGCGACACTGTTTTACTTAAAAGAATCTTTAAACCAGATTAATGTAAATTTTCTTAGAGATTTTTTTTTTTTTTTTTTTAACGTAGGACTACGTTCCTCCTATTGGGGTCTCAGGAAGGAATTTGATTCACACCCTAAAAAACGTTGTATGGGAGATCCTTTATATCTCGGTAACTACATATGCTAAAAACATAACTAGTGTCTTATTTTAGAGATAAAGGGTAACAACAGAAGTTACAAAAAAATTGAAAATCGGAATTGTAGTTCAGCAACTACTGAACTGTATTATAGAAACGAAAGAGTCGCGCGAGTAAAGTAGTCCTACGCCTTTAAGATCAGCTGCTGTTTGAAGAATACAGCCAGCCTCCCGTCATTTTTTATATCCA
The DNA here is from genome assembly GCA_013235015.1 of Araneus ventricosus. Lineage (NCBI taxonomy): Eukaryota > Metazoa > Arthropoda > Arachnida > Araneae > Araneidae > Araneus > Araneus ventricosus. Next base: position 67,358 of record BGPR01006848.1, read on the forward strand.
TATCTGCAGCAGATCAATATTTTTTATACATGTTTTGATTGAAGATTTAGCTTCGCTATATAATTCATTCTTCGGAGTCATATAACGGAACCGCAGTTTCTATAATTCGATTTACTTATCGATTCGGGACGCCAAATCATTCATTTTGAATACCAGTTAAATAAATTTCCTAATGCTAATTTTTAGTTACTACACCTTTATGTGAGTATTTAAAATTAAAAAAGGGCGGGAACCTGTTTGATAAACCTTAAGCAAAAAAGGGGGAAGCTATTCTTGCTGTATACTTTTTTTTTACTCTGGTGGTTTAAAATATATTGGAGCTCTTATTTTTTTTTCTCTCATTTTTAGATTTCGTGAAGTTTTGTGTAGTTCTTTTTGCACGCTAGTCAATTTTTGTATGTCATTCCCCCCCCCCCCCCGGCGCAATATTACTGCAATATAAATATTCATTCGGGAGGGGGGAATTATTCATCATTTTATTGGAGTTTTTTATCGATTAGAAGGATTATTAAATAGCAAGCATTTCTTTCAAAAATGAATTCTTGTGATAAAAAAATTAGAGTGAGGGAGTGGCTCATTGTTTCCTCCCAAAAAAGAATGGGAGCAGGTGGTTCTTAAAACAATCTGCTATCTTGTTCTGACGTTGAAGTTAAAAATGAAGCTTTCGGTCTGAAGATTAACATCTGCCTTGGTACTATATTTCAGATGGAGGTTGAAAATTCTAACACGGTAAAAATCACCGCGTGTTTTGCATTTCGCTGCGAACTGATTCTTTTCATTTTTAAAAAACTTGAGTTTATTTTCTAGAAATTCTGTCACTTCATTTTTTATTTGAATTATAAATTGGGGCAAATCTAATACCCGGAATTCCTATAAGATGATCAATTTATGATAATTTTGACCTTCGCATTCACTCTCCATCTCTATATCAATTTAAACGTTATTGTTAGTACATATTTTATCCGCACAAATAAATATTTATTCGTCGAGGTCTCACCATATTATGTAAGTCGACGTATCATGTTAAGATTTTTGATATTAATTAAAAGCAAACATGCGATTCAAAAGCGTTTAAATGAAGAATTATAATTAGGAATCGGTTTCTATTTTGTAAAATCCAAATTATAAAACTAGAAGTGAATAACTCGACCCTTGAGGTTTTGAATAACTCTTTACATGGAAAAGCAACATTAACCCGCTAACCGGAATATAAGTCATAGAGACCACTAATGTACATGTTAAATAACTTGGTATTCAAAACATATTCCAGTTACAGGGTTAAGATAAGTGAAATATATGCGGGTTGTTTTTTTTTTTAGATTCGAAAATTAAATTGGAAGTTAGTATATGTTTTCCGTTATATTTATTTTCTCCTGATAAAACGGGTTGGAAATATATAATCTCCATGAACTCGTGCGGACTTTTCATAAAAGGGGGAGAAACGAAATTTTATAAATGATAGGATTAAAATTAGTTTTGTTAAGCAAAAAATAGTTCGAAAAAATGGTTGCTTTGTGAATTAGAATCGGAAAGCTGCTAATCTGTTTCATTTATTTAAAATTTTGTTTTTGAAACTTCATTAGAATATAAAATATTTGATGTATTGCTCTTAGCATGACATTTATTTTCTTCTATGCAGGAGGTTCAAACTGATAACATGGGGAGTTAAAATAGAAGATATATGTATATTTTAATTTTAATACTTTTACCATTTTTCAATTTTACTTCCGAAAACATATTTGTGTTTTTAGCTAGATGTGTCCTGGTCTTCCGTAAGATTTCTGTCCGCCAACGATCATGCTTAAAGTAAATCTTACTATTTATAAGCTTTTTCAAAAATGTTAGATTCGAAACTTCCTTAAAAAAAGTTCCGTGTCCTCCTAAAAAGAAATTGCGAACACAGCCTGAATCTCCGTGTATTAAAAAAAAAAAAAAGATGAAAGAGGGCCAGAGGGGAGTCTATCCCCTTGATCACGTGACCTTTTCTCCCCATGTCTGTAATCATGAAACCTGCCAGGTGTTATTTTTTAAACGGGAGGTTGCCAAAAATGGCATAATATCTCAGAATTTGGCGGTATTTGTTATTCGAGATATATTTGCGTTTGCTTTCTCCTCCGTTTTTTAAACATTATTTTTAATATTAACTTGAAATAGTTAGAAAATATAAAACGGGGAAATTTATTTTGATATTGGCCGGGTCTGAAAAAGATTCCAGTGTTTTGATACCTATGTTACTGAATATGTTTTCTGTGTTTTGCTTATGAAAACAGTATATTCAAAATAAATGTGTCTAGTTTTCTAGCTTCAGTTTTAAAATATATAATCTTATGTTCAATAAAATTTCAAATTTATATGAAATTTCATTTTATTTCTTGAACGAAATTTTATTCATTTCGCTAAGTGATTTCTTAAATTTCGGCGCCAACTGTACCCATTTCCCTACGCCAATTCTAAACACCACAGCTGATTCGTTCTAATAAACTGGCGCTCATTTCAAATGTATTATCGCCAGAGCTCTTCGACATCTGCTCTCTGTAACCCTACTGCATATGCTACTTCTGTTGTCCTAAAATTATATTTGTGTCCATGTATCCTCCATATTTCTCTTCCTCTTCTTTAAAATGTCGCTTTAAATCATGGAAATTGAAGATTATTTAAAAAATTACATAAATTTAAATGTTTGTAGAGAAGGTATTATATTTAGGTGGTGATGTTTGATTTAATTATGTGCTATGTATTTGGTTTTTTATACAAAACTGTTACCTTGTAGGAGTTGATAATTGCATTTCCAGGTATGATTATTACAAATTCTAAAACTAAATTAGTTTATAAAAGAATAATTAAATTATTGTTTCATATAAGAATGTTTGTAATATGTATAAGTAAATTATTCTTTTGAAAGTAATGTTAATATTGATCAAATATTGAAATTTAATATTCAATGAAATAATTATTACTTCTTTTATTGACAAATATTATGAAATATTTTTTTTAAATGTGTTGTTTTATGTTTTTCTCTTCTTTGCCTTTCTGATTCCTTAATTTGTCATGTGTTTTGCATTTTGGTGTTGTTTATTCTGCTATGTTTGTACAGTTAGTTAAAAAAATATATATATTATTAAGAGTCAGAATTGAAATTATATCTATAACTTTGTCTGAATTTTGCCTGTTTTAACAATATTAAACCCTTTTGTGAAACCTTCATAATTATGAGGAAGTATTTAATCTGTTAAATGTATTTTTAATTGCATTATTTTTGTGGGGATTTGTTTCTAAAACTGGTATATTATTTTTAGAGTCTTCAAAATTTGGGGTTACAATGAATTAAATGCAGATTTTCAAGTCATTTATCTATATGGCTATTATATCTCATTTTTGAATTTATTTATTTTATAAAAGATCACATGTTTTTGAGCTATGTAAGTGGAGTAAAAAATTTTAGTAAATGTGTGAAGAATTTTTCATACCTTTAAAAATATATTTCTTTACCTGTTTATATTGAAAATGTTATTTTAAATGCTGATCTTCTATGTATATTTAATTTTTATTTTACTTTCAGATATATAAGTCAGCGCAGCAGTGATGATTCAAACAGTTCGTATAACAGTTTAATAATGCAAAAATTTCCTAGAAGTAAACCTGTGAACAAGGCCCGGTGGACTAAAGAAGAGGTGAGCTATTCTGGCATTTCACTTGAATAAACATGAATGTTATGTAGTTAAATTTGGGGAGATACTATGTTTTATTTATTTATTCCCTCATGATATTTCAGCAAATTTAAGAATGCACATTTTAGTAGAAATATGCTTGGAAAAAATGCTTAACCTTTTCTTTATTTTTATGACCTGCATTTATAAGCATGATAATGACATAATGCTCTCTTTTTTTTGAAAAGTTTTTTTTGAAAAATTTGTTGGTGTGCTGCTGAATGCTAGGCCACTGGTTTAGCACAGATGAAACAGTATTTTGTATTTGACAATGCTGGTACGTCTGTGCCACCTGTTACTATGACCCTGTGTTGTATAGACTTTTATCACCCTGGAATAATATCGTCCCTATTGTGGCTCTTCAATGAAAATGTGGAATCAGTTTGATTCTTGCTCTAAGATTAGTCTACTTTGAAAGTTTTGGCATATTATATGAACACGGAGGCTGGACATGCACCGACTTTATTTATTAAAATATAAACCAGCATTGCATAAATCATGTTTTCACTTAAAAATTTCTACTGATAGTGTATCAGTTGCAAGTTGCAATATGATATTATCAGGGATGCTCGTGAATCAGCTGTAAAATGTAATATTTCTATTTGACTTCTTTATTGTTTTAACCAATTTGTTTGGTTCTGCTGATTTACCTTGGGGTGCTGAACCTTAAGATATTAGAGGTCCTATGGTTCAATTTGGACTCGTAGTCTAAAAAATTACCTACTAATCTTGTAACAACAAATCCTGTGCAGACAGTGCCTGGTCTTCAACTGGCTCAAGGTCTATAGATAGCATACAGGGGTCGATCCAGGCCTTTTCTTAGGGACCCATTTTGTGAGAAAAATATTTTTGTGATAAAAAAAAATTGTGAAATTTTTTATCATGTGAAACCTTTAATTTTAGCAGTCATATTTTTTTTTGTTTTACGTGAATTTCAGTTTTGTGAAGGGGCCGTTTTCATGAATTTGAATTTTGTGCAGGGGCCGTTTTTATGAAGTGGAATTTTGTGAAGGGGCCTTTTTTAGGTGAAATTTTGTGCCAATTTTCGCTTGGATCGACCCATGCCATAGCTACTTATTTAAGTGATTAAGTTTGGTTTGTGTGATTTTTGTCCTTTCCCTGCAGTAGCAGGATCATGGTTGAATTGAATAGTGGACCATGACTCAACTTTTCCATTCCAAAGTTAATTGGCATATTAACTTATCTTAAAATATTACTTGCTAATGTTTTTTAATATCAAAATCTTCATTTCTTTTAGGATGAAAAATTGAAAAGGCTTGTTGACCTTTACCTTTCTAGTGAGGGTTGGAGCAAAATTGCCAGCTTTTTACCGAATCGGACAGATGTACAGTGCCAGCAGAGATGGCTGAAGGTTGTTGACCCTAATCTTGTCAAAGGTCCTTGGACTAAAGAAGTAAGTTTTTGGTACTAATTTCTGATTTTTTTTCTAGCAGGCTGTGGTGTCTAAGTAGCACAGTGTTGGGATCAATACTCGCTTTCACAGATGATCTGCAGTGTATGCAGGCTTGATGCACATTAAATATGTTCCGGGTTCAATTTATTTAAGTGATGAAATCCACCCAAAAAATAGTCGTCTTTTTGCTTCAAAATGAGATGTTAAACCAATTACAAACTTTAAAACAAGAAAATACATAATCTAAAATTTTAAAAAATATATTATTTCAACTTAATTTATATACTTTCCTTTCCTTTCTTCAGGAAGATCAAATGGTTGTTGATTTAGTTAAGAAATATGGCCCACAAAAATGGACGCTAATTGCTAAGCAGCTGCGTGGGAGAATTGGGAAACAGTGCAGAGAAAGGTTGGTTAGCTAAAAATTATACATTTGAAAATTAAATAATTATTATTTAAATATATGAATGATTTTTATTTATATGAACATTTCTTTCAATCTAAATATTAGGTGGCATAATCATCTCAATCCAGATATTAAAAAAACTGCTTGGACAAATGAAGAAGAAAGGACCATTTGTGAATGTCATGCCAAATGGGGTAATCAGTGGGCTAAAATTGCAAAACTTCTGCCTGGAAGGTAAAATATATTCTGTACCTAATTTGTAATCAAAAGACTGTAATCTATTTTTTATTGTGAATTTCTAGATGTACTAACTTTTTTGATAAATTTTGAATCCAGTTTATTTTTAGCAACTCTTGCTCTTAAATTGCCTATTTCAAAACGTTTTTGATCAATCAAAAGTTCTTTGTGTGAATCAAACATACTGCTTTTCTTTTGTTTACTATTTATTTCAGTAGCTTTTGACAGTTTTCAATGTCTTTATTATGAAAGTCATGAAAACTATTAGTGTGTAATTCCTTCTGTAGAATTCAGTGTCTTAAAAGATAGCATATTTTAAGGTACTTTCTTGATTCTTTCTTTTAAAGTTATACCATACTTTGTTTATTTTTATCTTAAAAGAGTATTCTGGAAGGAAAATATTGATTTTATTATTATTTATATTTATCAATTATCACAAGTTAAATAATACTTAGAAAAATTTTACCATGGTTTATATATTGAGACATGATATATTGCCTTTTATTAATATGTTATTTCAATGTTTTCCATATATTTCAATTTCATATTCCAGGACAGATAATGCAATAAAAAATCACTGGAACTCTACTTTGAAAAAAAGGGTTGAAATGGAAAAGTTAAATAATACAGATATTCATGGTTTACAAAGCTCTGAAGAAAGTGGGTTGGTAAGTAAAAGTTTCAAATGTTTTGTTTTTTAATCATAATTATTTAGATGAAAATCTAATATATTTGTTTATATCAATAGGATCCGATTTCCCAAGAAAGTCAATATTCTCCTCTACAGGCATATTACCGTTCAGGATCCAATACTCCTGTTTATCAAAGTATGCATGTTTATATATTTGAAAATAATTATAAAAAAATATTTTATTGATTTGGCAAATCTTTAATTAAGATGAATTAGAATATGTAAGTTTCAGAAAATTTTGCTTAAGATGATGAATACATATTATTAACAACATTTGAAATTATTTTAATTGCAAAAAAACTGACTGTGAGTTGTAACCTCAAATAAGGATCACTATGATGAAAATAATTTTAAAAACATATTGTTTGAATATTTTGGAATAATATTTTCAAATGAGTTTTTGCTGGAAGATGAAATTGTGAGTGAAAACAACTTAAGAATTCCTGTTTATATATATATATATATTATTATTATTATAATAATAATAATAATAATAATGCTTATGTCTTTTCAATATTTCTCAATTTTTGATGGACAACTTTGGTCTTTCCATGTGTCAGTTCCTCAAAGTTCTGGATCTTTTTAACTATGATGCGTAGGCTTTTACCATTGATTTAAATAATTTGAAATATAATGTTAATTTTTCTTGTGCAAAACAGACATTTAAAGTTTTCATTTTTAAATCTGTAGAACAGCTTCTATATTTTTTTTTCTTCAGTTCATTCAAAAGTTGAATTTAAGTAAAATAAGAATAACAAAATTAGAAGTGTACTACTAGTATCTTTTTAAAAAATATTTTCACCTCTGGAAATTTGGTTGCATTATTCATTTTTCTTATCAAATATAGTTTGTTATTGAATGAACTTTATACTGACCTTTATACCTGGTCTTTAATTATATATTTCATAAAATGTTTTGTTTCAAAGTAATACTAAATTGTTTTATAACTTGTAGCACAATCTGTACCTACCCCACCCAGTAGCCAGTCATATCAAGTTCAACCAAATGACTGTCCAGTCCAGTTTGTGCCCTCTCCTCATTCTGATCAGGAATTGTGGAACTCAAACACTGGCTTGTTGCCACCTCAAAATGGGAATATAAATTCTCCCAGTTCTGTAATACCAGATGACACCAATTGTGGCATTCCATCGAATAAAACAGAGTGAGTCTTGCATTTTTTGTAAATAGGAATTGTTTATTTAAAACGCATAAAAAAATTGTTCCTTTAGCACATAAGTATCAGTTGTTTATATAAAATAATCCATATATCTGTTGATCAGAATTATGTTGCAAATATCAGCTGCATCTTTTAAAACATTCGGAAATTTGCAATTTTTCAATCGTATTATAGCTTATGAAATTTGTTTCTTAACAGCATGCAAATTAGAAATTGTTCTGGTTGAAGGCTTGGTTAGTATAGCTATAAAATTCTAGTTTTTGGCATACTTTAATCTTTTCAATTTTACTAAAAAATATAAGTATGTTAAAGTTTCTGTAAAGGTGGGTCCTTTTAGAAGCTAGAGGGTGTATCTAAATGAATGAATGATTTACAAATTCCAGAATTTTTAGGAGATTAAAAAAAAATGTACATTGTGATTACCCCCTTGTATTGTATTTAACCCCTTCTTTGCCGGCATCATGTCATGTGTTCAGCTCTTTTGTGCCCATTTTGTGCGTTATTTAAATCCATAATTAAGTCATCAATTAATTTTAAATACAAGAATCACCTGGTTATGCTTAAATGTCTAAAGTATCCTTTATCATCTCAGATAGATTGAAATAATGAAAAGTATATCAAATGGGTGGTGGCATCTAATTGGGTGTTTAAATAAAAACGTAAGGCTTGGGGTTAATAGATGTTTTATATATACTAACTAATAGATGATATATATACTAACTACTGCTTTGTTTAAATACCCAAGACAATTTTATACACCAATTTATACTCCACTTGTTTAGTCTGTAGTTTGATTTTGTTTCTTTTGTAAAATATACAAGAACACTAATAAAAAATTGGGTACAGATTTGATATACGGCACCACTGGCGTTATTTTGTCGGCCTTTTACGTTTGGCGTCGGTCCCGCTTTTCTGAAAACGAAGCCGCTGGTGTTTTGTTTAGTTAAAAAAATTTGCCCAGAACGTGTAAGCAAGAGAACACTAAAATGTTCATAGTGCACCCAAATCACATCCATTAAAAATGTTCCACTAACTCTGTACATTAAACTTAACTTTTACCTTATATTTTGCAAAATTAAATTTCTATATACAGGGTTCTATTACGTATTGTAAGGAAAAGCTGAACTCATATTTTTGTACATGTTTATCTTAATATTATATTTCTTGTGAGTGTAATTTTTCAGTAGACAAAAGAAATATTAGCATAAAAAACACAATTTTCAGGAGTTTCAGGGCCCTTGGAATAAAAAGCAAAATTCAGGATTTTCAGGAATTTTAGGAGGAGTATGT
>BGPR01006849.1:0-29896 GCA_013235015.1 Araneus ventricosus
CTGTGCTTCGTTCAGTTACGTATTGCTGTTATTTGTCTACAGTGTATTTATATTCGAAAACTGCTTCCGAAGTGGAAACTATTATTTCAATATTTATTATACATGGGTAAAATCAATGACATGTTCAAGTTATATTTAATTAATCACAATGTGCCATAATATTGTCTTGGCTCCGTACAATACTTAAAGTATCTATATTTATAACTTATTTAATCTTCCAGCCAGGTGTACGTGTATGCGGGAAGGTGTTATATTGTGCATGTATTTCATACTTATATGGATTGTTTTCTATATTAGTGCAATTTTTTATATGATCTTTGGGATTCGTAAAACAGCTAATAAATACAAATTCCATAAATAAAATTTTTAGCATATATTTTGTCATACAGCACACATTATAAATATGTAAAACGATGGGCGATATAAATAGCCTCTCTTACTTTCACCCTCTGGAAGGGGTTAAAACATATTATGAAATAGCTTTGGTGTGTTACAGTAACAGTTCCTAATTTTACTATTTCATGATATTAAGCAATGAAATCTTTAGCAACGATGAAAAATTAAAATGAAGTTTCTCATTAAATCTATAAGTAAGTTTTTTAAATATTTAGATTCATTAGTTTATATATTTTAAATTCACGGATTTAAAATTTTATTTTTCGATCAAATTGACTCTCTTAATCCTGCAATGGAATGTTAAGAGACCCGAGAGCTGAATTGAGAAATCACCTGAAAAAATATATCAGATTCTTTTTTATAAATGACTTATATTTATTAAATTCTTCTATGACAAATTTTAGACAACATCCATTCAGAATTATAACCGATTTGTTTGCCAACAAAATTATCTTTATCTTGGCTGATTTCTCTAAATAGAATCCCAGAAGGAAAAAATGTGCCATAATTATTCGTTGGTCATCTATACATATACGTATGAATCTTCTTGAATTTTAAAACAAACTTTTCTTAGATTATAATTTTACAAAGATTCTTTACATAACATATTAAGAAACTCTCAAGATATATAATTATGTAGAATATAGGGGATGCAAATTTCAACAGGTCATCATAACTTAAATCGTATTAAATTAATATGTAGACCTGAAATATGTTGTAAATTAGAAATGATGTTATAATGAAGTTTTTTTAATGACTATTTGACGTAGTTTCTGCACAATAAAAGCATTTTGATTTAGGTAAAATCATTCAATTAATGCTAACAAAAGACAAAATTTCTTTACGCCGTTTTATAGTAAGGTCGGTAAAATATGTGCATTCTTCATCAGATGATAAACTTTGGTCATTACGCTTCATTAAAATTATTTGCGCGCATATAAATTTCTTCGACACCACAAGACGGAATTTGAGCAATGCAATTTTCCCTAATCTTACTAGATTTTAGTCTTCATTGTATGCATTCCTTGCTTTCTATTCATTTTGAGTGTATAATGAATAAGTTAATTATTACTTTATAGACTAATGTGAAAAAATTTCGGAAATAATAGATGAAATTTCATTATTAGATTTATATTTTTACGATCATTATAATTGCTACAAGTATCTGATATTCTTAAGTGCTAAAAGTTGCAACAGAATCTGAGGTAGTCCTACCTTTAAGAGCAGTAAACAATGGGTCATATTTCAATGAAGGAAAATTGAAATATTACTACATTCATTAAAAAAAATCTTACGTTTGAAACCAGTTTCATAAAAAAATGTACTGACGAATTTTATATATAAAGCCGAAAAATCTATAGAACAAGAATATCCTTAGATAGCCGAAAGAATTCATTGCTTTCCCTACATAACTCAAACTGTTTAAATTGATTCAAGGTGTAGAGGAAAATTTCATGTAATGTTTTGATCTCCTTTACAAAACCAGGGAATTGTGAAAAGTTATTAGCGATTAGAATTGAAGAATAAAATATGTGAATGATGTTAAAAGGTGATTTGTAGGGTTTGTCCATTTCATCACTGTTGAAGTAAGGAATAAATAGACAGGTTTTGTTAAATAACAGAAAACCCATACTATCAGTAATGTGGTCATAAAATAAGCAGTGCCGGAATGCTCAGCCAGGTAGAAAAAAAAATTCCCGTCTTTTTGAGGACGTTTCACATTTTTTTCTTATTTATTTATCGTCAGAGACAAGCAGTTCCGGAACTGCGCTTCCGGTGAGTTCCGGCTCCACTACACCCTGCATACCATGTATGCAACAGTCAGATGGAAGAGTTACAATTTTATGGTCGCCTGATGGTTCGACTACCATTTTGCACACAGATTAAAGATAATATCGAATCTGTTAATATTAACACGTTAAACGACTTAAAACACAAATAAGATTCATACTTGTAGATTTCTAAAACATTTTGTTGGTGATATAATCAAAACCGTAGGCGTTTTTTAATATTAAATTTTAATGACTTTGATTACCTCAAAGGGCAGTTTAATACTATTTTATTATCAATTTGATTTATCGGTGGGGGAGGAGGAGAAATTTTCTGTAGATTTTTTGACCTCCTTTTCTGTCTCTCTGAATGGAGTCGTTTAATAAGGAGTTGTTTCTCTAGACTTAGGGCAATAGTTTCAGCCTTGATAGAGTCACGAATATGCAAAATCCATTTCCTCCCAGCAGTAGTGCTGGGATTTTCATATGCTTTTCTTACGCATTATCTTTGCTCTGATCTTTGTCTATTATTCTTATATAATTTTTTGAGTATTTCACAATTCTGTTCAATTCCATTTAATTAATGGGTTCCTTAGTGTTTGCTGTTTTTTTTCGTTCTGTTGCGCGTTTTAATCAAATATTTAATATTGGCGTAGATATATGTTGCAGTTGATTTTTGACCGTTTTTGATGTAGTCTGTGCGCGTTTTGTAGATTTTTGTAAATTTTTCAATGCAACATCAATATCCGTGCGGTTTATTTTAAGGGCCTAGATCAGTATATTCAGGTAATTTGATTTGAATTCCAGTCCATATGCGTACCCACATGTATGCAATTTCGTAAATTTTAGTTGGGAAATATTGTTGGCTTTGATTTGTGTTCGGAATAAAGTTGGAAGGAAATAATCAAGAAGGGGAGAATGAAGTCTTTTATTACTGCAGATCTAAAATGGTTTGCCGAGTTGGGTTCTTTTATTGAACATTATTGACTGAATTTGCTACGAATCTTTAAACTTTATTAAATGATTGACGTATCTCAGTTTTTTTTCTAACTTCAGGAGATCTGCTACTTAATCTTAATTAAATTGAGTATACTTTTCAGAGTATCATTGTACATAACTTTAACTCCTTCTAGAAGCCTAAGATTCTTTTCATATCCTATCTCGCACGTACCAGTCGGTGTAGTCAATTTGCTTTCACAGGGAGTTTGGTTCAGTCGGCCGGGGTATTAACTTTTTGTAGTTTGCATTGAGTAAGATATATTTTCTTGTCTCTTATGATGAGGAAGCTAGGAATTCCCCTCTGCGCTTTCTATGGTTACCTTTGGCCTTTCGTTGGTTTAGGTTTTTAGGTAATGGACAACTCTCCATGAGACAAATATGATGATTCTCCATAATTCTCTACTTATGGTTTTCCTAAAATTCATGATCAGACATTGATTCGTCCTGTGGTCCTCACCACATTTTAGGACATCTTGTCTGAAAACCACAATTGCACTAGGAGAAATGATGATCGGATACCAGAGTATTCTGTGTTACTTATTTCTATTAAGCGTTTTACAATGTTAAGCAACTTGATATAAAAAAATACATCTTCAGTACCATGAAGAGGTCTAAAGTCATACTAGCTGTCGTTTGTATTTATTTATTAGGCCCGAATAAGGGATCCATATACCTACTAACCGGCAGGGGAACCGACTAGCTCCCTATTTAGGGGTATACTGTGATGTAAAATATCTCCTGCACGCGCCCATGAGGGTTAATGAAATCATATATTCTTGGGTTTTTTAAGCAGTATGAAAATCATACTATTTTATGCAAATGTAAGTAATCCAAAACAATAATATTCGTACTTGAAGTGGACAATACTATTCCGATAACAGCAATAAAAGAGTATTTTTTGTAAAAATAATGGAAACAATTTAGAAGAGTTCAGCAAATTATTATCAGATTTAATTTAAGAATTTGAAAGATATTTGTTCATACTATATTAATTTTCTATTTAAAACCGATTGAAAACTTTCGAAATAGCAAATATCCCCAAAATCATGGAATCTTCCCTCCATCTTATCCCTTAGCACATTAGTTTGAAAAAAAATATGAAGGACATCATCGTACTCGCATTTTAACCCGAATAATCATCACCCCAGCTCTTTTGGAACAAATTTGGGCTTACTTAACCCAACCCCTTTTGCTCAAAACATGCAATCAAACAAAACACCATCGAACACTAATTTCTGTGTATTTTAACCTTCCAAGCGGGTGAGTATGCAGAGATAACATGTATGTACATCGACTGTTGATATTTGAAATGTGTTGGTAAGAAGCCAAAATGCAATTTTATTTTATGTAATGTGATGCTTTTAATCTGCAAGTATCACACTTACAGAAAGGATCTTCTGAAGACTCGGATTAATTGGCAGAAGATCCTCGATATCTCAGATACTAGGGATGACAGCCTTTTCATCTATAGATCCCAAGTAAAACCAAGCTTCAACTTCAATTTAAATTCAGAAGATTATTTACATAACTTGATGAGATATCTGAATACTATTTCGGTATGGTATTATTTATATGATATCCAACCTTGAAAAAAATGTTACTGGGCAGAAGAAAATTTCGAAGATTTTTTTAAAACCTTCACTCCTTTCAAAAAGAACCGGTGTACACACGGTTCTATTAATTGAAAGAAACACTCCATTAGTATCACATTTATTTAAAATGTTCAGTTTTCTAAATTCTTTAATTTAAAATCACATTTAGAATGGAATAAAGACTAGCAAACACAAAAAAAAATAAAAACATAACACACAGACTATTGCAAGGAGATAAAATTTATATTATGGTATAAATGATAAGATTGGAAATATATTCATTTTTTTATTCTTCATTTTTTGGACATTTCAAATATTTATATTTGAGGGAATTAGAAAGAAAATTCTCATTTGACAATACTTTTTATTTATTATATAGGAACATGCATACTAATACCATAATATTTAGGGTACAAAATTAGCAGAACGAAGATTCGAAGAAAGAATGTAACAAGAAACACCAAAACTAATACCAAAATAGAATTTATTGCTTTTTTTAACATTTTCAGAAAATGTGCACAAATCAATGAATCGCAACACGTAGTAAGCATAGTTAGGTAAGGTGAAATATTTCTTTAAAATATGCTGTATCTTCATATTGGGTTAGATTTCTATAGAAGATCTTATAGGTTATCCACAAACTGTATTCATTAAGAGAAACATAGGACTAAAATAACAATAGCCTATTGAGAAAGTAGCCATTTCTTAATCTAATCGATATGGCGCACTTGTTCAAATCTATTAATGATATAAAATATATTCAATATTTATATTATATTTACTCATATTAATATATTATATTATTATATATTTATATTATATTATTATATTATATTATATTATATTTATATTATATTGTATATTTATATTATATTATATTACTATATTATTATATTTATTCATATGGTTCCCCACATACTCGAGATTCACTTCCCAAATGCTGCTATTAAATACATTAATTTATTTTCTCTAATAGAATATTTTCCGTCTTTAAATAATTTAAGAATTTTTATCAAAAATTCCATTCAAAACAATATGAGCCAATCATAAAAAATCTATTCAATCAGGAACGTCAAACCGTCTAATTTCAAAATCATTTAAAGCCGAGTGAAATTCAGATTTTAATTATCAATAAGATGCATTTTGTAAAATCAGCCATTTATACGCGTAATTTTAAAAAAAAATAATTAAAACATAAAAAAAAGAAAAGCAAAAGTTTAAAAATAATTATTTTTTAAAATAACTTTAAAACTAAACAACTTTCACACCATTTGAAAGTGTTCATTACGATAAAACTCTATAATCAGTAATTCTCGTTCATAATTAAACCGCTTTCATCAAATAATTCTTCCCAACCTCAGTGAATTTATTCATCTTTAATAAATAAGAACGTCGATGAGTCATTAGGTACTCTTAAATTGAAGGAACCAATGTTCGCATAAATCTTTTGAAAGACGATAAACTCAGTGCGATAAAAGATGTTTATAAAGACCACACAACGTTGCAAATTCAACTCTCTACATTCTCCACAAACATGTAACTGTTGACCATTATGGCTTTTTAAGGTGTCGATTCCAAAGCATCTTTCTAGCGTATCTCTTTTCTACAGATTTTGCAATCAAACGGTTTTTCTACGTTGTGGGTCCTGAGTGTATTTGAGGGGTCCTCATTCTCAGCGAATTCTTTCCACAAACTGAACTTCTTGAACGCTTAGAGGAGATTCCGGAAGGTCCACCAAGCTTGAAATCCAAGAAGCACTAACGATTCAAAGTATGGTTTACGCCGACTGGTGGTTGTGCTTGCTGCTTCAAAAGTTGAGACATATTTTCAGATGTATTTTGTGAAACTCTGCAATCCTTATTTTGGACGTTTCGAAATCCCTTTCTTTCAGCATTCCATAATCAAGCGCTGTAGAGCGAAAAGGAGAGATCCACCGGAGACATCAAGGTATTTGTCATTCTGTAGGGAGTATGGGGGGAGGGTACGTCAACCGGGATACCTTCTGCTGACCAAGTATCAGGATCCCTTTCGTCCTGATTACCCTTAGAATTTCTTTGTTGGAAGTCATATGTTTCCTCAAGTGCTTCCTGAGAACTTTCTTTCATTAATTTTTCTTGATTTTCTAGTTGCTTCTAAGTCCGGTGTGAGTATCAGGATGCATTTTTCTTTTGAGCCCAGGACAGTCGTATTTTTCTATACGGACGGATAAAGATCCTGGCCTTTCGAGAAACCTTATAATCCATTGGCTGTCTTCACTTTAGAGTTCTCTCCTGTGTATGAAATAAAAGCTAAACAGGAAACATAGCTTCCTAATACCTTTATCAATGTTGCAATGATATAAGACACGTGCATCACACATTCATTACGTCATAAAATAGAAAGAGTAGTTACTCAAGTTATAAGTATTTAGCTCAGATTTTATATTAACGTTAGATTAGATCTGTTTCTCTCATTGTCTTTGATTCTCATGAAAGCTCTGCAAACAGTAAGTAGCCCTATTTCGTTAGCATGTAGTATTCAACTGAACGCTAATCTCTATTAATTAGATTCATGTCCAGCTTTTCCAATGGAAGCTTGAAAATTTGTTATTATTCTCTATTTTATTTATTTTAAATTAAATCTGGCCCGTTTTATGTCTTCGATATTTTCTTTTTATAAATAAAGAAATTATACTTGATGCTTATAATTCATCGGTTTTACGATTTTCCTCTTTTTTTTCTCTTTTTTTGTCTTTACGCTATTTTATTTATTTCTCTGTATGGCAGTCCATATTATACTTCCTTGTATATGGCGTTCTGTTTTTGAATTTTTCTCTTTTTCTCTTTCTCTCTTTGTCTTTGACGCTTATTTATTTATTTCTCTTTATGCAGTCCATATTATCCTGAGAAGAAAAGTTATATCTTCCGATACAATTCTTTCTGCTTTTAATTTTTCTTTTTTCTTTTTTTTCTCTTCTTTTTAATTCTTAGTCTATTTTAATTATTTTTCTTTTATACAGTCATATTATCCATGAAGAAAAGAGTTATACTTGATGCTGTATAATTAATCGGCTTTTGCTTTTTCTCTTTTCTCTTTCGTCTTTCTTTCTGTCTCATTGATGTTTATTTTTATTAGTCTCTTTTATAACTGTCCGTATTATCATAAGTATAAGTTATACTTCCTTTTTTAATTTATTAGTTTTTGCATTTTGACTCTTTTTATCTCTTTTGTATGCCTTTTGTTAATTCTTTCCTTTAGATGTTATTTTAGCCTCTTAAAGAAAGTTGGAGTTTACCAATTTCATTTCCTTTCTCCTAATGTATTTTCTTTTTTGAGTCGAGGTGTTAGTTGGTTGAAATAAAAAGTTCATTTTGAAGAAGGATTTTTATTTCATCGATTCTCTATATTTTGGAGAGAAGAAAAGGGAATGGGCATTAAATATTTGATTCCGAGCAAACCCTGTACATCAGACTTATTGTTTTTTTCAATAAAATATTCATGGGAAAAGCAATATTTGTGTTGGCTGAATTCCTATCTTAGGATGTGAGGACTTCTGTCAGTTTAATGTTGTGAAGATTAAAGTACATATCCGCTCCAATGTTTTTCTTTATCTGGCAATACTTCATGACTCCATAGGTTAGTTTTAGTGAAGTTGTTCAACGTCTCGTTTTGAAGCAACGCTGGCATATTTGTGGACCTCAACATAACTGCATTTGTACCAAACGAAAAGTCTCGAAAAGAGATGCGTACCTGACAACAAATCAAACTTCTTTCTTTCACTATTGTAATTTTCTCCACAGGCTCAACTGCTTTATTATTTATTGAAGAAAATTAAGGTTGCTTGTTTTGAATATTTCAATTTTTTTTCAACGTATGACTGGAGAATGTGCATAATAAATTAAATATGCGTAATAATCCAAATTTAGAACACGTATCACTGCGTTAAATATCATAGATTTTTTTTTTTGTTCTCTACTATAAAAAAACCGTAGTTGTACCATCATTAGGGTTTTTTACTATTATTACGAAATGTTCCCACAATTCTGACGCCCGTTATTTGGTTTCTCTGTCAGGGCTTCTGATCTATGAGGGACGCTCGCAGTCTACATCTATCAGGCTATTTTTAGGTCATTATGACATTTTTCTGTAGAATAATCTTGTATTCCTCTACAAATCAATTGATTCTAGTTATAAAGAAGAAAATTATCAAAACCATACATATCCTAGAATCGTTTAAATTCGTGAGCTACATTGAGACCATTTAAGGATGAAGCATTCGACTGAAGCAGGTTAAACTTCCAGCAGGCGTTACCAATTTTACGACATATCCTCTTCATCATTAATATATATATATATATCCTGTTATTTCTAAAAAATAAATGTAAACTTTTATTTATGTAATCTGTATTATTAGCCTAGTAGTAAAAGCAAGGATTTTATAATAATGGTGCACTAAATATATAAAAATAATAAATAATAAATATGACAGATCCATCAATTCAAGTATCTCTTGCAACGCTACCCCTTAGAAGGTTAATGAATATTTTGTTAAATATGGATAATAATGTGGATTTTTTCTTATCAAAGATTATTTAACCCTTGTTCATGCGACTTTCTTCGATGCCGCCACCTAATATTGGGATATTTTTTATTATTTAATTCTATTTTAAGATGGTAAATTGATACTTGCATTTCCAGCGGTGTCCAAGTGATTTTTGTAGTTTTAAAATTCATTGTTACGTTGACTTAAAATACGGACAGTTTAAAAAAGCGTAAATTACTACAATTCGATGCACGTGTCGGAGACGTGTTGCACTTTAAGGGGGTTCGCTGCCTATTTCTCCCGGAATGTAATGCAAAATGTTTCCAAATGTATTCTGCAAATTCTGTGAAATGAAACTTCAAAGAATGGGAACAATTCTGAATTCTCATCTGATCAGCGAGAAATGTAAAAATAATCTAAAACCAATAATAAAGGGAAATTAGAGTCTGCCATTTTATAAAATATGCATTAATGTACAAAATCAATATAAACTATACTGAAGCAGCAGGCTTCTACATACAAGATAAATAAAAATAAATTCAGTGTTTTTCTAGTATCATTTCGTGAATAATAATCCCATAAAGATCAATTAGATGCTACAGAATCTTGATGTATTTCTTTCTCTTCAAAAATTACAATATGCTGATAAGAACTAAATAAATTGCCTTTCACGTTGAAAATTGCTGTACAATTATATTTTAAGACCTAGTTTGGCTAACACTAGCCGCCTTGACGACAGCTTGTTCAGCCCACTAACTATTAACAACCTGTAGACAACTGTGGGTGAAACTGAGGAACAGTGGAGGTTGTAAAAAGGCTGAGGGACCTCAAAACGGAGGAATGGTGGTGGCTGGACGTCATAAGCTTTCATAAAACTAAAGTCACAATACGGTCCAGTGGTTCGTCTCGAGAACTGGTCTGATCGACTTCAAATAGATAAGAAAATAAACTCGGTCTTAGGGCTTCCAATGTAATGGGTTCTCACCTAGATACTGAAGGCCACACAAACCTGGATATCCACCACTATATTTGCACTGCGGGGCCATAAATTAACAGTAACGCAAAGATATTATACTATCTTCGCGATATTGTATAGTATCATATATTATATAATATCGAACAATAGTGTACAACATCGGGCAACCTGTTTTGCTACTTGTGTACATTCACACTGCGGGACCATAATTTAACACCAGCGGCAGTATGTGTGTGAAAGCGACACGGAATTAGCGATTCAGCGAAGAAATTGAAGAACGTGATTTCGGGGATCAGAGTGAGTGGTGGAGGATGGATTTGCGTTGCATGGAGTGGTCGTGAATTACCGACTATATTTTGATAATCTATCAGATGATAACGTCGAATCCTGTCCTGGAATTCGCCACTAACAAACACCTAAGCACGATGTTGAAACAACTTTATTTAAAAGGAAAAATAATATTGGTTATATGAACTTTCCGTTTTGAAGCAACGCGAGAGCTATTTTAGGACGGCCCTCCAAATTTTGAATAGCGGTCAGATGACGAGGAGGACACTTGCGCTGACGATGACGATACTTCAGCTGCCACCCCCTTCCAAATTTCCGCACCACAACATCGGAGGACGGTTGGCCCCCCTACGTATTTGCAACAGGCCCAGATACACAGCGGATATTCAGTAGAATCGGATTTCGATCCCAGAATCCTCTGTCCTCCAAGCCCAGACCTTGCCATTAGGCCACCGTGGTGTTTAGTATAGTTATATGTAGAGCCAGTTCAGCGTACCCAGAGGGTGCTTAGTAGGACCAGGTCTCGATCCCTCTAATCGTCGGTCCCGAAGTCGAGACTCCGCCACCTGCACAGGTCTTTTTTTGATAGAGATAGCCAATATCTAGCGATCTAACCTTACTTTATACCCGAATCCTCCTCTCTAACTGATCACTGTTGAGAAAGGGCGTCGGAAATTCATTAACACTCGATATCACTCGTTTTTCTGAGTGGTGTTTTATTTTAAAACCAACACACTTTCGTGACAAATAAATGAACCCCAAAGTTATTTTAACTAATAAGAGTTTTTTGTACGTTAAAAAAGACTTGAAAGATGGATTATATCAATCTGTATTGGTTTTGACTAAATATAATTTAAACATTTAATGAAGAAATCGATACCATTGGCAAATACGACGAGAAATGCTCTAGTGCGTAAATGAGAATTTAATAAATGATTATCTGACACAAGAATTTGTTATATTGGATTCAGCTGAGAACTTGATACGTAAATGTATTAACATGTGGTGGCAGCACAACATTTTGAGGAACAAAATAAAGTTCTCTTGTTTTAGATTCTTAATATAATGTGTAGTTCTCAATTCGAGAATTAGTTCTCGAATTTTTTATCCTCAATTTTAGACAAAGCTGCTTTATAGCAAGCATAAGTTTTAAACATTTCTTTCTACTAAATCTAAACCTTTATTTTTGTTGCTGAATATCTGGTATATTTTTGCAAAGAACCAAGAGGTCACGCGGAAGATCTGATGGATGAATTTCAGTGCTCGTGGTGCAGGAGAAGTTTTTTCTGGAAGGATGGCCATTTTTGTTTCTTAAAAGGAAAGCCCGGTAATGAATATTCAGAATCTTTTCTAGATGAATTAGAGAAACTGGTAGAAAGATTAGAGACAGCAACAAGAAATCAAGACTGCACAAATGATAACTTTAGGCATTCAAATCCAAAAATATCAGGTCATGATACTCAACTAAATAGTTCGCTTGACAGCGGCAGCAATTTCTTAACTAAGAACATTTTCCAAGGTGAGGAAGTCACTTCTTCGCCTGTATCGCCGTTCATCACTCAGTGTCACGGAAGCAGCCTTGATGTTTCACGCTCCTATTCACATGTTAGTGCTCAGCAGAGCATTTTCGAAGCCACAGATGAGAATCCTGAGAACTCCTTATTTGTCGCAGTTGAAACATCACAAGGCGACTTTTGCCGAGCAGATGACAATAATTCGAAATCCTCCGAAAATCTTCCTTTACAGAACGATTCCCAATGGTGTAATTTGAGACCCGTGCGGCAGATGAAACGCAAAAATACGAGTTTCGGAGTCAATACGAATACCTGTAGGAAGAAAGAAAACAAATCATCGGCATTTAATCGTCAAAGGAAACGGGCCTATTTAGATGCAATATCAGCTTCACCAATGTGCATAGAAAGGGACGGAAATAACGCAGAATCGCAGAAGGTGAAGGATTATAGTAAAATTGAAATTATTTCTGCCAAAGTCACTCAGACTGATATTTCCTCAAATAGTGAAATTGCCACCAATTGTTTACCCCTCGATTCTGTTGCTGACACAGCAGCGGTTTCTGTTGCAGGGCCTTCAGGAATCCACTCACAATCTCATAGGACTGTCAAGGAAAAACGCTTTGTATGTGATTTTTGTGGAAAAGATTTTAGTGATAAACATAATCTGCATGCGCACCACAGAACGCATACAGGCGAGAAACCCTTCGTTTGCCATACGTGTGGCAAAGGATTCACCCATCAAAGCAACCTGACAGGTCATCTCCGAACCCACACTGGAGAGAAGCCCTTCGCATGTCACATATGTGGCAAAGTATTTACAATGAATCTCAATCTTAAGGTTCATATCTTGACACATAGCGGAGAGAAGAACTTCGATTGTCACATATGTAGCAAGACATTCGCACTGAAACACCATCTTATGTGTCATCTCCGGACCCACTCAGGAGAGAAGCCTTACAACTGTAAATTGTGTGGTATGGCTTTCGCGGACCAAAGTAATTGCAATCAGCACTAGGAGAGAAAGCATGGCGGAAAGTAATTTTTCCTCTAAACTAACCAAACGAAGAATGTTGAAATTCTTTTCCTTTTTAGAATGCAGTTTTAATATGACTCACGGACGAAAATTGAGTTTCTTAATTTGAGTGTACTTTTATACAAGCGTTTAATTTTATTTTTCGACGATGTTTATTGTTTTTATTACTGGATTCTGCACTATTCTTAATTAATTATATTAGTTTTTACAAGGTAAAGGGGGAAACTTGTTTTCTTATAAAAGTATTTGTAAAAATTTAAATTATTTTTTTTACTTTTGAACAACGATTTTACTTTCTTACAAATATTTTGATAACGTGAGAAATGTCATTTCCAAAAAGATGTGTTAAAAATCCTAATTGTATTATTTTACTTCATTTCACAGATTAATCAACGGAACAGTAAAAGTTCTCCGAATATGAATTTTAAAGGGAATTTCACTTTACGCTCTATTAAATGCGTAATATGTTGTTATCAGATCAACGAAGTATTTACAACTTCATATATATATGTTATTTTATTTATGATGTCGTATATTCTATAAATAACACGTTTATGCATGCATAAAAGATTTTGATTTATGTAGAATGTTTTTGTAATATTTGTTGCAATAAAGATTTTTAATATTTGCAATTGCAATTTCGGTGTGTGCACAAATACTTTAATGTTCTTCCGAATTCTCAAGAAATTAGCTGGTTGTTTCCACTCATCCAAACTTCTGCTGCATCTAATAATGTCATTCGAAACCGCAAAAATATGAATGTTACTTTTGTCATGTATTACAGTGCGTTATATATTAAAAACTTATTCAGAGATGGAAAACTGTTACTTTAAGTGTTATTACCAATTAATAGGTTATGATATATGTTTAAACCTCTAAATTTAGCGTCTCTTAAATATTTTTATTGCTCAGCACGCACTTGAGTGGTTATAAAAACCTGGATAAATGAACTAACTTCTATTTTTAATTTTAAGGTTAGTGCGGATAAAATAGCAGTCTTCTTAAATTTTCTACTCAAATCTTTATAGCCATAAATCAGCGAATTAGCTGATCATTACTGGAAGAGATAATAAATTATACAGTTATTATATGCAGATAAAAGATTTTTCTAAAATTTGAATAAAAAGTCTTATGTTTTGAAACAGTTCTCTCGATTAATGAAAAAGAAATCTGAATTTTTTGAAATTGGAACTTTGCCCTTGTAAAAATGTTAGTTGAGTATTGATGGAATATTTGATTCTTCACGAGACCGCATCTCTTTTCCATAGGGGAAAAAACTACTATTTTCCTTTTTCATTGCTGTATTTCAACCTTTGCTTAGGAACATTGAGTTCTTTGGCCTCAGCGCCAATACATATTTTGTTGCTATGGCCCTATCAATTTGCCTGTAGCCATTGTTGCTGCATAATCCTAATTGGTCTATAGCTTAACTAGAGAAGTACTCGTAATACAGGGATGTGTCACAGATTCTGTTAGTCAAAGCGACACGTAGCACTCAGTTAGAACATGAGGTAGAAGTTTCATTTAGGTCCTATAAATGAGGATAAGTTGCTTTTGTGGAGAACTTTTAAAGGGAAGTGGTTCACGTATGTGTTTCGCTTGGGGAAAAAAAAGAAAGTTTCCTACTGCCATCCCGACTCCACAGAGAAATTTGTTACTAAACCGCATGGTATTTTCCTAATAATGCTGGTTGAGTGCCCAGGATTTAACCTTCCAGCAAGCGTGCGATTGCAAGAGACACTTGAATTGTGCATCGCACTACATATTTATATCTCTATTTTATATATTTTGTTTGCTATTAGGCTAATAAATAAATGTTGCATTTATTTTTGTAAAATAACACTATATATATGTAATACGATGCACGATATATCGTAAAATCCGTGTAAGCGCGCCCTCTGGAGGATAATTTCGTTTAGTTATATAAAAGTCCTTTTTTAAACGTTAATTTTTGTACTCTTCATATTACCCTTAAATTTTTGTATTGTCAAATACTAAAGTATTATTAGTAATAATACACTTCTAATTCATGCTCGTATATTTTATATTCATTCCAAAACAGCATGATGAAATTCTTTCAACATACTTGAGTATCAAATAAAATGGGAGTGTGGTCACGAGATTTCATTTCGAGAGATTCGTTATTATTCAGTTTTTATCCCATTGTGCAAATATAGGTGAGAAGCAAACACTTATATCCCAAATAGGTTATAAAACAGGAAAAGGGCAATAACTTAAAACACTTTTTGAGAATTTTATTACTCGGCACAGCAGCAATAGGTGTGAAATCTTGGCAAAGGTATACTGTGTGTAATAAAATATAAAGAAACACGAAAATCAATAACCAGACGATTTTATTTAAGAAATTATAAAATGTTTAAAAGTAGCAAATTAGCTTTTAAGTTTCACATAGATGAAGTTTCTTCAGAATGGAGTATAATACAACAATGCAATGTTGTGGGAAGCTATCGGTTTTGCTGTCAGTGGCGTTGACAGCAAGCGAGAGCGTCGCTTAGTGCAGCCTTCTTTCAGAACTTCTCAAAGTGTGGACAGAAGAGAAAGCTGTCTCTTACCCTCGTACCCGTGACCAGACCGGTCACGGAACGGTTTGATGGGCAGGACACGGGAATTTTATTTAAGAAAAACAAAATAAACAAAAAGAAAGAAATATTTACACTATGTACAACACAGGCATTTTCACTGTTACACTATTAGTTCGTAATTTCTTATCTTTAGATGTTGTTATTGCTTTCTTTTCTAAAGAGGGGGGGGGGGAATGTCCGGTAATTGAGTCTTTTTAGTTCAGCTCACTGGAAAGTGGGAGGCCGGAAAAGATCTCTGTTTTCGCTCATGAATTTGATAATCCCACGAATTTTATGCATGGAGACGAGGTTATTGGCGACTCTTTTCAGCCATTCTTATTCGAAGTTTGACGCTGGCTTCCTCATATGCCAAGACACTGTGTAAATACACTCCGTGGCATAGTTAAGTGCCGTGCCAGTTCCACCACAGCTGCAAAAATCACTGTCAGACAGGTGAAATCTTTTCAGGTAGGCAGGGAAAGGGCCGGCCATATTGAGAGAAGAAGATAACATCCTCTCTAATCCAGTTAGTGGGACGGACACTAACTGAGGGCATGATGTTATATATTTTCCTGCCTGTATCGCTATTCTTCCATGAGGTTTGCCACTCCTCAAGCATTCTCTTTCGGAGGAGGACTTTTATGTGAGGTTTAGGAAGTTTAATAAGTGAATAGGGTTGCCCTTGTTGCGCTGCGTCTTTTGCCAGTTGGTGTGCTCTCTCATTGCCCATATTGCCTGCATGTGCTTTAACCCACGAGACTGTTTTTCTTGGATTTGTTAGGAAGATTTTGAAAATTTTTCTTGCTGTTTCGTTTGTGCTCTTTGAATTGGAAGATGCCATGATACTTGCTGTATTTTCTACGTGCATTTTAGAGGTATTATGGTTTGGCAGATGAGTTGCGTATATTACTGCTTCATGCAGCGCAGTGAGTTCAGCTTGAAATACGGTGTTGTTGTCGTTGAGTTTAGCCACTGGTAGGCTCAGATGTCATTGCTCAAGACGCAGAATGCAGCTCCAACTCCGAGTTTGGTTTTCGAGCAATCTGTGAAAATATTTATAATGTCTTTTCGGGCTATATTTGCTTCTCCGTCTTCTAAAGAGATTTGGTTCGGTTCGAGTTGCTCTGATGGATGAATGGACCAGCCTTTTACTTACAGTTCTGGCGTGTCTACATACTTTTTTAATTCGAATATTTAAGAAAATGGATAATTAGTTCAACTTTTCCAAGCTTCTGCTGCATCTAATAATGGAATTCCAAACAGCGAAAATATTAGTGTTATTTTCACGTTTTATATTTTTATATTTTATATATCGTATTTTTAAATGTTTTAAAAAATTTTGAACACATGCAGAATGTCATTTCCAAAGCAATGCTATCCTATTCGTATCATTTCAATGTATTTCTTTGCATTTTTTAAGGAACGGAACAGTGAAATTCCACCGGATATGACTTTTAAAGGAAAAGTATTTTACTCTACTTTTTGTGCTACTGCTCATTTAGTGACTATAGAAGTATTTACTACGCTAGATAATCTTATTTTATTGGTAATTTACAATATTAAATTAAAAACAACTCTATACAAGCATGGGAGAGCTCTATTTCATGCTGAATATCTCTTATATTTGTTGTAATAAAGAGTTTTAAATTTATATTTAACTGTTGTGTATCTGGATATCTTTTTGCTGATGCCTAATCTTCAAGAAATTAGCTGCTTTTTTCCTCCACTGCAACAATCTACTGCATTTTAATCCTCTCAGCTGATTTGTTTTTTCAACTGTTTAATTAGATGACAACTTCTATTTTTGGAATGCGTTTTCATTTCAATTCAGCTCACAATCTGAAGGAAAAGTTGAAATGTTTATGCATTCCATGTAATTTTTACTACATGTTTTTATTACTGGAATCTACACTGTTCTTAAAAATTTAAATTAATTTTTACGAGGTCAGAGAAATAAAGAGCTTCTTATCTAATAAAATATTTCTAAAATTTTTAAATATTTTTTTATATTCTTGATAAACGTTTCTGCTTTCCTAGATATATTTTGAATACATAAGAAATGTCATTTCCCAAAATGTGTTAAAAATCCCAATTGTGTTATTTTACTTCATTTCACTGATAGACGAAGGGCAGTTAAATTTCTCTGAATAAGATTTTTAAAAGGGGGAAATACTTTAATTCATACTCTATTGAATGCATGATGTAGAAGATAGCTAATCTATTTATTATGTAAGAAAAATATGACTTTATCTGCCATACCGTTTATCCCATAAACAACACTTTTATTCACAAAGATTGATTCACATTGAATATTTTTGTAAGATTTATGTAGCAATAAAGAATTTTGATATTTTTACTTGCAGTTCTTGTATGTCTACGTACTTTTCTAATTCGAATCTTTAAGAAAATGGATAATTAGTTCAACTTTTCCGAACTTCTGCTGCATCTAATAATGGAATTCTAAATAGCGAAAATATAGTTATTTTCACGTTTTATATTTTATTGGTTTATATTTTATATATTGTATTTTTAAATGCTTTATAAATGTTTTAAACACATGCGAAATGTCATTTCCAAAAGTAATGCTATCCTATTCGTATCATTTCATAGTATTTCTTTGCATTTTTTAAGGAACGGAATAGTGAATTTTCACCGGATTGGATATTTAAACGAAAAGTATTTTACCCTATGCTTTTTTAAGTGTGTAATTACTAACTAAGATGCCATAGAAGTATTTGCTACATTCGATAATCTTATTTTATCAATAATGCACAGTATTAAATTAATAATAATTCTAAATATGCATGGGAGAGTTCTATTATATACTGAATATCTCTTATATTTGTTGTAATAAAGAGTTTTAAATTTATATTTATCTGTTGTGCATCTGGATATCTTTTTGCTGATTCCTAATCTTAAAGAAATAAGCTGATTTTTTCCTCCACTGCAACAATCTACTGCATTTAAACCCCCTCAGCTGATTTGTTTTTTCAACTGTTTAATTAGATGACATCTTCTATTTTTGGAATGCGTTTTCATTTCAATTCAGCTGACAACCCAAAGTAGAAGTTGAAATGTATATTCATTCCGAGATATTTTTGAATCTAATTATAACGTCTGTGAATGACCGTTTTCGTTTAAATTTAAAATTGCGATAATTCGATGCACGTTGGGCGTAAGGACAAACCAGTTAATGGGTTAATAAATGACTTCGTAACTAAGAGAAATACGAAATCTGTTATTTATATACAGTGTGTTATATATTAGAAAACTGCTTCTGATATGGAAACTATTACTTCAATATTTATTATACATGTGTAAAGTTATGAAATATGTTCCAGTTATATTTAGTTAATAACAATCTGCCATAATATTGTCAAAA
This sequence comes from Araneus ventricosus, assembly GCA_013235015.1. Taxonomy (NCBI): domain Eukaryota; kingdom Metazoa; phylum Arthropoda; class Arachnida; order Araneae; family Araneidae; genus Araneus; species Araneus ventricosus. Next base: position 19,054 of record BGPR01006849.1, read on the forward strand.
TACGTACAATATTTAAGAAATATCTATAAATATAACATATTTATACTCCGATTGGCGCACTTTTGCAGGAGATACTTATATTGTGCATCGTAATTACATACTTATAATCGTTGTTTATAAATTAAGTGCAATTTTTATTTATATGATCTTTGATTCGTACACAACTAATAAATACAAATCACATAAATAAAAGTTTCAGCATATATTTTTGTGAAACAACACATTATAAATATGTAATACGATGCGCGATATAAGTATCTCCTGCTTACTCTCACCCGCTGGGAGGTTAAAACATATTATGAAATTAGCTTTGGTGTGTTAAAATAACAAGTTCCTGAAGTTTCTCCTAAATTTTCATGATATTAAGCAATGAAATAACTGTTTAGTAACAGAAAAAATTTAAATTAACGTTTCTCATTAAATCTAAATAAGTTTTTCTAAAATTCAGATTCATGAGTTTGTATATTTTAAATTCAGGATTTAAAATTTTATTTTCGGAATCATAAATTGATTCTTAATCCTGCAATTGGAATGTTAAGGAGCCGAACTGAATTGAGAAATCACCTGAAAAAATTATCAAAATTCTTTTCTGAAATGATGATATTTATTAAAATTTCTCATGTGCAAATTTTAGATTAACATCCATTTCAGATTAAAACGATTTGTTTTACTAACAAAATTATCTTTCATCTTGGCTGATTTTTAAATAGAATCCCAGATAGGGAAAGAAATTGTTGATAAATTATTCGTTGGTCATTATACATTACGTATGATCTTCTTGAATGTTTAAAACAACTTTTCTATTGATTATAATTTTTACAAACGAAAGATTTTATTAGCACATTACGAAATTCTCAAAATGATATAATTATGTAGAATATAGGGGGGAGACGCCAAATTTCAACAGGTATCATAGCTTAAATTCTATTAAGATTTGGGCCATGAAATAGATAACTTATGTTGTAATTATGTAAATGTGATGTCTATATGAAGTTTTTTAACGATAAAACACTGCGTAGTTTCTGCTACAGAAAAAGCATTTTGATTTAGGTAAAATCATTCAATTAATGTAACAAAAGACAAAAATCCTTTACGCCGTTTTAAAGTAAGCAGGAAAATATGTGATTCTGTCATGAGATGATAAACTTTCTTGGCTTCAATTTACTAAATTATTTGCGCGATATAAATTTCGTTCGACACCACAAGACGGAATTCCCAGAGCTACGAATTTTCCTACACCTTACCTAGATTTTAGTCTTTCATTTCGATGCATTCCTTGCTTTCTATTCATTTGTTGAGTGTAGAATGATATCAAGTTAATTATTATTTTATGACCATATGTTTGAAAAATTTGAAAACTAATAGATGAAATTATCATTAAATGATAAATTTTACGATCATTATAATTGCAAAGTGTTTAGTTCGATTTCTGAAGGTAAAGTGGCAACAGAATCAGGTGAAAATTTCTCTCCATTTTAAGAGCAGTAAACAATAGGCATGCTTTTCAGAATGAAAAATTGAATATTAATACATTCATTAAAAAAAATTCTACGTTTGAAAGCAGTTTAATAAAAAAAATGCTGACGAATTTTTAGTATATAAATGCCGAAAGCAAAACTATAGAAATAAGAATATCTATAGATAGCCGAAAGGACACATTGCTTTCCTGAATAACTCAAGCAGTTTAAATTGATTCAGGGTGTAGAGGAAAATTTCATCTAATGTTTTGTAATCTTTTACAAAACTAAAGGAATTGTGAAAGTTATTTAGCGATTAGAATTCGAAGAATAAAATATGTGAATGAATTTAAAAAGGTGATTTGGGGTTTGTAATTCCATCACTGTTGAAGTAAGGAATAAATAGACAGGTTTGTGAGATAGTAGAAAACCCAAACTATGAGTGATGTGGTCGGAAAATAAGCAGTGCTGGGACGCTCTAACCTGAGGGACAAAAATCGTGTCGTTTTAAGGACGTTTTACATTTTTTTCTTATTTATTTCTCGTGAAGAGAAGCAGTGCCGGAACGACCTTCCGGTACGTTCCGGCTCCACTACACCCCTGCATACCATGTATGCCGTAGTCAGATGCAAGAGTTACAATTTTATAGTCGCCCGATAGTTTCGACTACCGATCTTGCGCAGATTAAGAGCTAATATCGAATCTGTTAATCTTAACAAGTTAAACGACTTAAAAAGAAGTAAGGTTCATACTTGTAGATTCCTAAGCATTTTGTTGGTGATACAGTCAAAACCGCGTGCTTTTTTAATATTAAATTTTTTATTGACTTTGATTACCTCAGAGGGCTGAATGCATTTGATTCAATATTATTTTTATTATCAATTTGTTTATTGGTGAATGGGGAGGAGGAGAAATTTTCTGTAGATTTTTTTTACCTCCTTTCTCGTCTCTCTGTGAGATGGGTCGTTTAATGAGAATTGTTTCTCTAGACTTAGGGCAATAGTTTCGGCCTTGATAGAGTCTGAATGTGCAAATCCATTTTCTCCCACTATTGCTGGGATTTTCTGTGCTTTCTTACGCATTATCTTTGCCTTCTGATCTTTTTGTCTATTATTCTTATCTAATTTTTTGAGTAATTTCACAATTCTGTTCAATTCCGTTTTAATTAATGGGTTCCTTAGTGTTTGCTAGGCTTTTTTCGTTCTGTTGCGCGTTTTAATCAAATATTTAGTATTGGCGTAGATATACGTTGCATTTGATTTTTTGACCGTTTTAGTCTTGAATCTGTGCGCGTTTTGTAGATTTTTGGTAAATTTTTCCAATGCAACATCAATATCCGTATTGCTATTTATTTTAAGGGCCTATAATCTATTTTTTTCAGATAATTTTGGAATTTGGTCCAGTCCGTATGCGTACCCACACTATTATGCAATTTCGTAAAGTTTAGTTGAAATGTTAATTTGACTGTGTTGTGGTCGGAAGGAAAATAATCCAGGAAAGGGAGAATGAAATATTTTATTACTGCAAGATCTAAAATGGTTGCTGAGTTGAAACCGAATCTTGTTGGGGATGGTGGGCAAGAATTTCCATTCCCATTATTTGAGTGAATCTAACTAATTCTTTTCTTCTCCTTGTGTTTATTGGTGACCCCCAATTACGGTGTTGGGTGTTGAAATCGCAATATATGATAGGGTTTGGACCAAGTTGAATTAAAGTTTCCATGTCAAATATATAAAGAGTTGGATCTGTATCCTGGGGAATATGTATAGACGTTACAGTGAAGGGGTCTTTGTTTGTAAGGTTTAGTGAGATAGAGGTAGCTTCAACAGAATGCAATCGCGGGATCGGAATATGGTGGTGGGGGTAAGGATTTTTTAATTAAAATGCCGGTTCCTACACCCTGGGTGGGAACGTTATTTCGTTGTGGCCTGTCAGTTCTGTAGACGTCGTAGTTGGGTATAGAGAAATTAATTTCCGGTCTCAGCTTAGTCTCCTGAATTGGAAAAACATTGGGGGAGTGATGTTCTAAAAAATTGCGGATATCTGCACTACGTTTTTTTCCACCGTTAGCATTCAAACAGATTATATTCTGACTATGAAGGGTTTTGATTTTATTTTTAGGGTTTGCACTATCTAACATTACTGACTGAATTTGCTACTGTGCCTAAAGCTTTTATTAAATGATTGACATACTTCGGGAGTTCTGCTACTGTCTTAATTAAATTAGGTATACTTTTCAGAGTATCGTACATAGCTTTAACTCCTTTTAAGAAGCATAACATTCTTTTTCATATCCAATCTCACGACTACCAATGAGGGATCCCGGATGGTCTAATTTGAGACCGGTGCCGCAGAGGAAACGAAAAAATACGATTTTCGGAGACAATACGAATTCCTGCAGAAAGAACGAAAACAAATAATCGGCATTTAATCATCGAAGGAAACGGACCTATTTAGATTCAATATCATCTTCACCAACGTGTATAGAAAGCGACGGAAATAACGAAGAAAAGGAAGGATTATAGTAAAATTAAAAGTATAACTGCCAAAAGTCACTCAGATTGATGATCGCTCAGGTAGTGAAATTGCCAGCAATAGTGTAGCGCTGGGTTCTATTGCTGATGCAGAAGAGGTTTCTGTCGCAGGGCCATCAGGAATCCACTCACAGTCTCATAGGACTGACAGGGAAAAACGCTTTGAACGTGATGTTTGTGGAAATGATTTTGATAGAAAACAGAATCTGCATGCTGACCACAGAACGCATGCAGTCGAGAAAACCTTCATATGCCTTACGTGTGACAAAAGATTCACCCAGCAAGGCGACCTTACGAGGCATATCCGAACTCACACCCGAGAGAAGCCCTTCGCTTGTCATAGATGTATATATAGCAAAAGACTCGCTCAGAAAACCCATCTTGAGGGTCATCTGCGGACCAACGCAGGAGAGAAGCCTTACAAGTGTAAATTGTGGAATGAATTTCGCGAACCAAAGTAATTGCAATCAGCACTACAAGAGAAAGCATGGTGGAAAGTAATATATCATCTAAAATTGCAAAACGAAAAATGTTGAAATTCTTTTCATTTTTATACTAAAGTTTTAATATGACTCACTGACGAAAATTGATCTTAGCTTTGAATTTAGCGTACTTTTATGCAAACATTTAATTTGTAGTGTTTTTATTGCTGGAATCTGCACTGTTCTTATTATTTTCTATATTTTTGAACAACGTTTTTACTTTCGTACAAATATTTTGAATACGTAAGAAATGTTAAAAATCCTAATTGTGTTTTTTTACCTAATTTCACTGATTAACGAACCGAACAGTAAAAGTACTTTGAATACGATTTTTAAAGGGAATTTCACTTTGCGCTTTGCTAAAGGCGTAGTTTATGGTTAACAGATCACAATGACGTATTTACAACTAGATATAAATCTTGTTTTATTTTTGATGCCGTATAATCTATAAATAACACTTTTATGCATGCATAAAATATTTTAATTCATGTTGAATATTTTTGTAATATTTTCACATTAAAGACTTTTAATATTTGTAACTGCAGTTTTAGTGTGTGTAAATACTTTTATATTGATACGACATCTCAAGAAATTAGCTGGCTGTTTCCACTTATCCAAACTTCTGTGCATCTAATAATGTCTTTCGAAACTGCAAAAATACGAATGTTATTTTGTCGTCATGTGTTACAATGCGTTTTATATTAAAAACTTATTTAGAGATGGAAAACAAAATGTTACTTTAGTTATTATTATCCATTAATAATTAACTTTATGTGTTTAACCCTAATATTTGAGCGTCTTTTGAATACCGATCATTCATGGAAGAGAGAGTAAAATTTTCTAAAACTTGAATAATAAAGTTTTAAGTTTGGAAACATTTCTCTCAGTTAATGAAAGAGAAATCTGAATTGTTTGAAATTGTAACTTTGCCCTTTGAAAAAAATGTAAGAAGGATAATGTAGGAATATTTGATTCTTCAAGAGAGAGCATTTGTTAAATTGAAAATATTGATGTAAATCAACATTTGCTTAGGGAAAGTCAGTCCTTTTAGCCTTAGCGCCAATGCATGTTTGGTTGCTATGGCCTAATCCATTTGCCTGTAGCCATGGTTGCTGTACTATCCTACTTGGTTTAGCTTAACTAGAGAAGGACTCGTAATACAACGTGTCACAGATTCTGATGGTCAAAACGGCAGGTAGCACTCAATTAGAACCTGAGGTAGAAGTTTCATTTAGGTCCTATAAATGAGGATAAGTTGCCATTCTGGAGAACATTTAAAGGGAACTGGTTCACATTTGTGTTTCGCTCGGGAAAAGAGGAAAACTTCCATCAGCCAGCCCGAACCCACCCAGAAATTTGTGACTAAAACGCATTGTTGTCTAGCAGTTTTCGAGCAATGCTGGTTGATTTCCCAGGATTTAATATAGTTTAGTTACATTAACGTCCACTTTTTAAAACCCTTTCAATTTTTTTACTCTTAATTTTACCCTTAAATTTCTTTATTGTCACCACTAAGGTACTGGTAATAATACACTTGTAATTCACGCTCGTATATTCTATATTCATTCCAAAACAGCATGATGAAACTCTTTCAAAATTCTTGAATAACAAATTAAATGGGAGTGTGGTCACGAGATTTCATTCCGAGAAATTCGAATTTTCATCTATTATCCCATTATGCAAATACAGGTGGGAAGTAAACACTTATTGCTCTCTTCTTGAATTTTAACCGATTTGTGGATATAACTGAAAACGCTTTTTGTCAATTTTATTACTCGGCACAGCAGCAATAGATGTGAAATATTGGCAATGGTAAACAGTATGCAATAAAATATAAAGTAGCACGAGAACCTATACTCAGACAGTCGCTTCGTGGAGTTTCTCGCAGAGATTCTCAAAGTTGGGACAGGATCTGGGGTGGAGAATTGAGTGTACCTGCACACAATTATCGCTAGAGCACCCTAAACATGCTCAATAGCATTTATATCTAAAGATTGATCTGCCATTCTAAGAACTAAAGTCTCTATTGCTAAGTATGGAAGATATGAGCTCTACATATTCTAACATTGTCGTGTGGTAGGATGAAACTGTATATAAAAATTTATGCATCGCGCATGTTTACCTTGATTTATCGAAGGCATCCAGAAAGCGAATTTTACCATCCGAAAACTTTAAATAAATTAAGAAGAAAGAACTACAATTCTATCAGTAATGTCTTAGAATAGAGCTCGCACATCCGCGGAAATGCGGTACGAACGGTACGATAATTGCAAAGAGCTATCCATTTTTGATTCATTCCTGATTCAATAATAAACATTTTGTAGCATGCGGTATAGCTGCTAAACCAGTGAAAATTTAAGTATTCCCTACTCCAGTTTAACTAATCTGTCTCTTTTGAAAGCATAAGAGGGTGAACAAGTTTGTTCTTCTATTCTTTTTAGTCCGTACAGGTGTGATGGTCTGATTGATTGCTAGTGACGAAAAAGAACTCCAGTTTCGATCGAGGAAGGAACCCAGGCTGTGTCTTCATCCACCTTAGCGTTAATTTGCCACGTTCCTTCAATACTTTTTCACGCTCCTTGGTACTATGTTTCTCACAGCCCTATTTCCCACAAGTGGGTGCGTGGGTGCTAATTTTGTCAATCTTATTCAAATTTCCATCTATTTTCCAAATTTAAAACGTGGGCAAATATTTTACAAATCAAACACACAATTTTATTTGAATGCAGAGAGTGCAGATGTTCTTCAAATCCAGTAGACATCCTATTAACAAATATAGATTATTCTCCACTAAGACCAAAGTTAAAGGAAAAGCACAGTGAAGAAATTATTTTGTGAAGTGAAAACGTCTTTCCGCTCGTTGCAGTGACATTCGGTCGAACTTTCTTGTGTGACAAAATACCATCAGATTTGAGTCGCGAATAACTACGAGACTAATAATGCGAAAAGATTGGTTACCCCCACAACAGATATATCATATCTGTAAAAGTTTGTCGCATAGTAATTGTTTTGCCGGTGACATCATCGTATCAGTGTAGGCGCATGTGCGTGATTGTTATGAATTAGTTTTATGTCAGGTTATAAATAAGTGTAGCGTGGAAACACGCTTAGCTAGGAGGTTCATAGTGGTGTCATTTTAAAGAACTTGGGAAGAATTACTAGAACCTAAAGAGAGACAATAAAAGTATTTATGAGAATATAAGGAAAAATCGGTATTAAAATGAAAGTTTCAAACTCCGCATGTTTTTTCATCATAACATTCAGAGTTTTCTTTCGAATTGCACGAAACTTACAGAAAATTTGACAATACGTAAAAGAAACATTGTTTTAAATTTTAATTCAAAAATTTGTATATTACAGGAAATATGATATTTGTAGTAAATTATGTTTTACTGCGCATACGTGAAATGTAGTTTCATATATTTTCAACAGATGGCGCCATCGAAATCTTGTCTAAATAAAACATAAGAAAAGCTTATTTCGGGTCCGCGCCGTAGATTTTTCATAAAAACGACGGGGTAAAATCATAAAACAAGTAATTAGTATTAATATGTAAATTAATTATCAATTTTATTAATACAATATTTACACAGAGTAGTATAAAGGTTGCAGAATAGATAAATCCCAAGTTTATCGCAGGTAACAAGGGTCTGTGTTAGATTGTGATTTATCTGTTCTGTAACCATTGTATTACTCTGTGTAAATATTGTATTAAAGAGTTTGATAATTAAATTAAATATTAATACGAAACACTAGTTTTATGAATTTATACCGATGTTTTCATGAAAAATGTTCGGCGCGGACCCGAAATTGGTCTTCCTTTTATCATTAAATCCTGCACAAATTCACTTAATGTTTCACTCTATGATCTTCAGCAAATCGTTTTTAGTCTCACTCGAGAGAATGCAGTAAATTTTTTAGTTCAGCCAGTTTATCTCCAAACTGAATATATATCACAAGGCCTTCAAACATACATCATACAATTTCAGTCTGACTATGGAAAAACATTCGCATTCTTCCCTAAGCAATAATGAAGGAGGATCCCAGGATAGCAAGCTCTAGCACGTTATTTATGAAAACGATTTATTCAATATGTAATCATCGATTTAATTGCTTTTAATTCACAGTAGGCTCTGCGTATTTCATACTTGATCAGCAGCAACGCCTCCAGCAAAACACTGAAGCAGGAGAATGAAATCTTAAATGTATTCTTATCGCTGTTTTGTTTATTTTTAACCTTTGACGACTCTTAAATTTTTATCCGAATGTATCGATTCCTGTGCCAGCTGTGCTACACTACAGTGCATTACGGTGAGAAGCATCAATGTTTCTTTTATAAGAACCATGGCACAGTATATGCATTACCACATCTAGAACAATCGGAAGAAATGGAAACGAAGCATGATGAGAAAAAAGAAAAACATACTGGAATTACGAATGACAGTTCTGGGAATATAATTCCACCAGCTCAACAAAACGGCAATAAAGAATCTAAAGAAACGAATTCGGTGCTTACTGCAAATGATGAACAAATCCCATCTACGCCTGCTTCAAAGAGAAAAAGAAAATATAGCTTCATGTTTTCTGGCATCTCCACCAACGCACAGCATGAGCATTCTCTTGATACTTCGTTTTCTGTTTCGACTTTCAGAGTTCGGGCGCGTGAAGTCAAGATGAAAGAAAATGCCTCTTTTAATTCATCGTCAGAACTTTTTTGAACCCGCCACCAGTTCGGAAAGTGAAGTTCGAGGAATGGACCTTATGCATGTGACGTCACATCCTCCGACACGTGACCTGCCGGAGGCAACCATTGGTCAGTCTTAAACAGCTGACTCAGAACTGCTTTTTATTTCTGAGTCGCTTATAGGCCGATCGCTTTGTTTATTCCTCCACAGCTGTTTTTTTATACTCTCGAACCCAAACGGTGCATAAGGTCCATTTATAAAAGAAAACCCAGTCCCACCAGAGATGATCACCAGCAAAATAATTGTCGATCAAATGTTTCCACATTTTGCCATTCAGCATCTAGTGAAAAACGGGAAAGTTTACCAGATGAGATGAATTGGCGTTCTTTAAATAGTGGAAGAGAGTTCTTTTCTGACTCCATGGAAGGCATTACCCAGAAACCCCTTTTGGATTCCAAATGTTCTTTCGACGCATCGACTTCCCTGGTAAATACTGCCTCATCCCTAAGGAATAAGGAAAAAGACAAAAGTGCGTCTGACGTGTCAAAAGATCTGACAGGTCGTCGAAGTTCATCTAATGCAGCTTTAATTGTTCTCAGCAGACGTGGGGATGAGGATGTCACCGTGAAGCAGCATCTCGAGTTCATGAAAGATGCAGATTCTGCGGCAGGACCTTCTACAATCCGCCCCGACACAATCAGACCTGTCGAAAAAAAGCCACATGCTTCCCATTTGTGTCCTAAAACGTTTAAAGAGAAAAGTCATCTTGTGAGTCATCGTCAAACACACACGGGCGAAAAGCCCTTTGTGTGTGATATATGCGGAAAAGAGTTTAGTAGAAAGGCAAGTCTCGGCAAACATTATAGAAGACACACTGGTGAGAAGTCCTATGAGTGTAACATTTGTGGAAAAGCCTTTTCTGACCGAAGCACTCTTACAAAACATGCCCAGACTCATGAAGGAGCGAAGCGTTATAAATGCGGAGTTTGTGGCAAGACTTTCAGCCGCAACGATTCTCGCAGTAAGCACTACAAAGAGCAGCACCAGTGAAGTCAATCAGTACATTTCATGAATTTCCCAGAACCATTGTACTGTATCAAAACAACTGTCATAGGCATTTTCTCATTGTAATAACTTTAAGTAAGTTTTGACATTTCATAAATACTGTGTGAATTCACACTGCTTTGACGAAGAATATTCTCTGAAATCAGATTTATAAGGCTTCTTAACTGACGAATCAAACTGGACGAAAAGTATATGTTTTCATTTTAAGTATTTCTATGTGTGTGCTTTTATTTTTTACCATATTTCTGTATTTTACATCAAATGCTTTTAAACCCTCTGCCCAACTCTTAAATTTTTAATGTAGATGTCCGTTAACTGAAAGACACCAGACATTTCTTGTTTAGGTTTTACTTTAAAATTGGTTATATTTCTCTTTTCATTTCGAATTTCTCTAAAGTGTTTTAGGAAATTGAAAGCAGAAGATATGCCATTCAGCACAATATCACCAACTGTGACAATTTCGTTTTGAATTGGATTAAGCAGTTTTGGAGTCTGATATTTTATTAAGGAAGATTATTTGTTCTTATTATTTCTGAAAAATGGTGTTTAGTTTACTAGAAACGGAAGAGCTAATTTTTCAAATGATGATGAATTTTACAATATATATATATATATATTTA